>APFE030968312.1:187624-243131 GCA_000404065.3 Pinus taeda | reverse complement strand
AAATTTTTAACATTACCATGAAATGACTTAGGATGTTTGAGAGTGGTTCCAGCCTCATTGGACTTCATATGGAGAAAATAGAATTTCATATCCTATTCAAAATTCAGCAGACTTAATAGTTTTCAAGAATTCAGGATCAATGGGATTATGGCATTTCATTAGATTATATCAAGTATGAAGGTTTTCATTAGATTATATCAAGTATGAAGGTATGCGATTAGCATTTAATCAAGAGCACCAAGCCCTATATGTACCCTAGTGTTGGTGGTGTTAATTGTTGAACTCCTTTGTCACACGACACGCCCTTAGCAAAAAATTACCTTTTAATCAAGTCAAAATCATCGATCAAGCATGTTAAGCTTTTTCAACCATATTTTAAGTCTTGAATTAGGTAGTTTGATCAAAATTGGGCAATGTTGACTAATATCCCTAGACAATTGAAGTAGAGGCAAAGGCTAGACAAGAGGAGAAGAATCTAGATTCTAGATGGTTGATGCATCTAAATGGTTGATGCTCGAATAATTAATCATTAATGTACAATTGATGTTATATCTATCTTGATTTATGCAAAAATATGCATGTTTTCATGTCTTCTACAATTAATTTGGTATTTGGGATGTTTGTTTTGAGTATAAATGAAAAAAAATATAAATATATATATATAGTAGACGCTTCCGCGATGCTTCGCTTCCTAGATTTTTGGAAAATGACGCTTCGACGTCCCCACTTCCAAAAAACGCTTCCGCTTCGTGCAACATTAGGCTGGCTCTGCGTCCCTCTCTCTCGGCTTCTGTGTTGATCCTCCCAGTACTATCCCTGCCTCTCTGCTTCTATATTCACTACCCCTCAGCTGCAGCTCTGATCACTTTTTCGACTTCCTCAGCAAACCCTGCTCCAAAAAATCGAAATCGTGATGAACTCGATGTGTTCTCCAAGTGACCCTCAAGCCTCCTTTTATACTTTTCTTGTTGACAATTCAACAGCCGAGATTAAGTCCCTAATCAACGGCTAAGATTAATTCTAGCTCGATCAATGACTTTTGGACCATTCTAACACAGTTTTATATTAATACACATTAATATTTTATTTTCCCTAAGTTTAGACTTAAGGACTCCATTAAATATATTAATTATTTTAATATCTCTCAAATTGTTTAGAATTTGCCCAAACCATTTCTGGGTATTGGAGATCTCATGTGCCTTAGCCTCTCCACCAAGTTTCGAGGTTAGAGCACATTCGATGCAACCCCAAATCAACATAGACCACATCCGATGCTACCCCAGATCAACAAGGAGTTGTTCGAGATGGTGGCACATCCATCTTTAGGCCAACCCATTGATGAGGTGCGGGTAGATGCACAGGCAACTGGTAGAGCTACAGGACATTCAGGGAGCAACCCTCTCCACGAGAACATAGATAGGGCTTGCAGCATAATTTGGCCACTTGTACCCATTACAGGGAGAGAGGCACCACTTTCTCGATGGATATTGTTGTTTGACCAGATAGAGCATCATCAGTTGAGCAGGGATCCATATCAGCCCAATAGACTTTTTCCTTGCACATGTGTCCATGCATTGGATTGGCAAGAGATCATGAGTTGGTACCCTATTGATGGAGTATCATTTTTAGTTAGGAGCAATGTATTGCAGGATTCCTTAGAGGTGGGTGATATTACATGCTCTAGTTGGCAACAAAATGTCGGTTGGCCACTCATAAGTATCTCAGCGTTGGTGAGACTGACCTTGGGGTTTGCCAAGGATTGGACTGGAGAGAGGTGATGAGCTAGTACGCGGTTGGTGGGGTAACATTCACAGCCGGAGCTACAACACAGCGGGAGTCATGTAGCATTAACGCTCCTTCTTAGTGGCATTGGGATCCAAGTGGAACTACTGGCAGCAAGTTGAGTAAGAGATAGACATAGGATCAAAGTATTGGAGGATCCAGTCATATTTCGATAGCTTGGAGACGTGACGTGGACCAATGGTTCATATGGGATCCGAACATTGGAGCTCAGTGGCGTTGGGCCACTAGATTGGTCCACAGATTTGGATTGCTTGAGGGCAAGCAATCTTGGGGCGGGAGGACTGTCATGTCCCCATTTTTATTTCTTCTTCATAGTAAAGACAAGGTGGATTTCCAGGACAAGGGATGGCCAGGTCAGTGGAGCAAGTTTATGTCATCAGGTGTCCTGATGGAGTTTGGAGGAGTTTTTATGGGATTTGATGGCATTCGCTTCGCATATTCATCATCAACACAATTTGCCTTTCGTTCCGTTGCATTCTGACAACTTTCAAAGATCAACATTATTATTGGGCATAACTTAATTAATTATGCTCGAGGTGGCATTCAGGGGGGATTAATTGATGGAACACCTCAGTGTAATAGCTCGTTGGAACTAGAACGATAAGAGCTACATGATGGGACTTTTGGATGGCATTTTCAGTGACCTAAGGAGACATGGTGGCCAATTTACTCTCTTCCCACATTAAAAAGAATATTTTAATTAAATAAAAGAGGGAAAAGTGCTCCATGATTAAAATATAATAAAATAGATTCTAGAGCAGTCCATCAGATTTATAAAAGAGGAGGAGGAGGTCATTGGAGGACATATTGGTTTTTGATATTGCTTCTTGTATGGGAAGTTGAGGGCCCGGTTCTCTGCTCCATTGGTAGCCCCAGGACGAAAACCCTCGAGTGATATAGAGATATTGGTAGAGCACCCATCTCCCCTTGGTGGATTCATTCAGAATCCACAGGTGTAGTGATTTTTTTTCTATTTCAATTTGGAGACCGGAGGGTCATTCCCAGCTATTGTATTGGCTTCTATCTATATATAATAAAGCTGGATTTTGGTTGTTGCATTTCTCATTGTTCCTGGTATTATGATCTTTTAATGAGATTTTGTGCAATTTATAAATTTATGGTTCTGGTTTTACATGGCAATCTTCTGGAAAATGAATGTTAGTTTTATATGAAGCGCTTGTTCCAAAAATTTCTGATTTGGGTCACTACATATGAACAAGCTCCCAATTTTCAAGGGGAATAATGTAGTCAACACTAACACTCACATAAGAAAGTTCACAACTTTTGTACAAAGATATGCTCATCCGACTGCATACAATCATGAGGACATTAGAATGAAGCTCTTTGTCCTTTCATTAGAAGATGATGCATTGCAATGGTTTCATGAGAAGCCTGATAACACTTTTGTTTCTTTGCAAGCTCTCATTGATGTATTCAAAGATAAATTTGGGGACAAAAGAGAGGGAAAATATTTGGTCAAATAACTTAACTCTATTAAGAAAAGGGAAAATGAAACAATTGAAAATTTAATCAAAGATTCAATGGTATCCTGAAAGATATGGCTCAAGATTACAGACCACCTAGCAAAACATTGTTGGAGAAATATCTCGAGGTCTTTTGTGTTGACACTCAATATGAGATAAGATGTGCCAAACCTTCCAATTTAGTTGTTGCTCAGAATGTAGCTGAAGAATTAGATAAGGATAAGAAAGCTTCGGGTAAATCAGGGATTTTTGGTTTTGAGAGAGGTTTGGTCAAGTTTAAAGGAAAATAAATAAAAGGTAAAGCATGATCCCATTAAAGAGTTAATGCAAATGATTAAGGAAATGAGAATTGAACATGCTTGAGAAATAAGTGCCATGTAGTCTAGGTTGATTTAAATGGAACGAAATCAGAATCAAAATGTTTAACCTAGAAATAATAATAACAATAGAGGAAACAGTAATCCATGGTCAAGAGGGAATCCTCCTAATGATCAGAGACCTCCCACTCCACTTGAGTCTACCAATGTTGTTGACCAGCCTATCCCATTTTGTAGACCATGCGAAGGTTTCCTTGAAGAGAGTGCATGTGTTATTGCTCGGAAAATTTTGGATGAAACAACAAATGAACAGATTAACAAGGTATGTCATAATTCTTCCAAGGTCATTGCATATATATGATTTCCTCATACTTCACCCTAAATAACTTCAATGACGAAAAAGATCCTATGACTCAAATCTATGGTGAAACTCCATCTCAAGAGCAAATTCTAGAGATTGCTAGAAGTAAAGGTTATACTTATCAAAGGAAAAGTAAAGAGCAGAATCAAAGTAAACAGGTTGCATCTGTTGAAAAATGTAACTAGGTTTGGTCTTCATAATTGTATTTGAGTCATAATAAAATGTACTTATGAAAAAGAATGAAAAAGAAATTTTATTATTATTATTATGACTTATTAAAGCATGGGTTTCATGCTTGGGTCATCATATTTTAGGTCAAAGTCTCCATTGAGGATTTCTAGGACTTATTCTAAGTCATTAGAGTCATTGTAGTTTAAAGAGACCCTTCTTGGGCTTTTGAATCATGTAAAAGGAATTATTTTTGAGTAAAAAATGAATTATGTCACCTCCATACCAAGTTGACCTCAAGAAAGGTAATTCAACCTCACCAGAAGCCTATATATTGAAGCAGTTCGATTTATTTGGAGGATAATCACTCACACAAGTTCGATCTCCTAGAAGAAGCCGTGAAAAAGTGCGAAGTCGCAGTGTAAGAAGGAGAATTCCAAGATCAAAGGTTTTGGGTTATCTCTCTCTCAAACATGTGATTTATTGCGCTACGACATCAAGGTCGAAGTTCTGTTATGAGATCAGGAAGTTTTGTTACGGGATCAAGGTTGAAGTACGACATCAAGGTCGAAGTGCTGCTTCATGGTAGAAGTGTTGCTTCAATGTCGAAGAGCTAAGTGCTTCAAGGTCAAAGTTGTTGCATTAAGATCGAAGTTGCTAGGTCGAAGATACTACTGCATCGAAGTGTTGCTTCTGTTACTGCTACATCTAGGTCGAAGACAGTACTGGACAGTGATCATTTGCTGAAAAAAGAAAGGGTTGACTTGGTGTGGAGGACGTCTGTGTCTAAGTCAAGTGTCTTGGATTATCTCAAGAAAACTATTGAAGAAAGAGTTTTTGACTGGGTTTTCCCCAAGATTGGGGTTTTACCTTGCTTGTCTGCCTACATCTGGTGTCCTTGAACTTCGTGCTATTGTTTTGGTAATTGCTTGATGAATTAAGATAAAAGAAGAACATAAGAAAGAAAAAGGTAGGTTGAAGATCTATTGAAAGAAGACTAAGGAATCTCAAGAAGTTGAGCAACGGAATAAAAGGAGGAACAAGGATCAAGCAAACTTTGCCAAAGAAGTTTCACCAAAGAAGAACAAGATGGAAGGATCAAAAGTCAAAGACCTATTTGTTAGGGACTCTATCCCTTACGTATCCCTCAAGTTTGAATTAAGAGGGAGCCCTCACCACTTTCCAAAGGTAAGTATCTTACTCCTTGTATTATCTTTTATATTTGGTCTCCCTCACTTATCTAAGTTTGTTTATATTAAATATTAATCACATTTCTATTCATATTTTCCTTATTTAGGAAAGACTTACTCAATACTCAAGGATTATGAAAGAAGGCCTCATAAGACAAATCATTGGGATTGCAAGGTTTGTTAAGAAACAAAGTTATGCCTTAGACCATAAGCTTGGTTCTCTTCATGATAAAGGTATATTCATTCTTTTTTATAATCTAATCTACATTACTAACATTATTGTTTCTAGCGCTCTTGAATCATAAAGATTCTTGATTGGGCCATTCATCATTAGATAAATCTACCCTCCTCACATCTTTGATTATTCTTGCGGAACCCTAAAAAGGTTCTCTATAAAACCCTAACTTAAGGGTATGTCGATGATAATGTGTGAAACCCTAGACTACTTAGGGTTATTGATGAAGTCTAAATAAAATGTTTGATGCTTTTATGATGTCATGTTTGGGATTTTGGTATGGTAATGAGAACCCTAACTTGTTAAAGTTGAATGGTGATGTCTGAAATCCCAAACCTTTTAAGTATTGATAAATTAGGGTTTGTTATGTTTGGTATTGAAACCCTAAATCATTAAGGTTTGGTAAGGTGTATAAGAAAGACCCTTATAATATCCTAGAAATGAAATCCTTGGTATATGTGTGTTTGTCCAATCAAACCCTAGTCTGATCAAGTTTGTTATATATATAACTTTAATATATTGATATTTATGTCATTGGATTTGACTAACACATGTTATGATATGCTTGTGCATCATGATGGAATCCTAGATATATGAGTTGACCTAATGATCATGCGTCCTAGGGTTTGGAACTAAGCCCTAGTCGAAGTTTCATTCTCTAGGATGATAGTATTTGTGAATTCTAGGGTTTTGTAACTAAACCTTAGTAGAAACATAATTCTCTAGTATGTGATGACTAGTGTGAAATCTAAGATTTATGAAAGATTGTTGAAATTTGAAATTGAGTTGTGATTGGTTTTGATTGTTAAAGCTTAATGGCTCATGTTTGAAATCTAGGGTTTGCACAAAATCCTAATAGAAAATCTAACATATGAATTCTGAAAGTTGTTAGATGCTTTGTTGAAATTATACTTGTTTGAATTGATTCGAGGGTTTGCTCTATGTTGTAAAAGAGTTTGTCATATCTCTAAAATAAATATTGAAGCCCTTGATATAATGAGATTGATAACTTGATTGAGTTGTTGATGTGATTTAGGGTTTGTAATAAAACCTGGGCAAGAAGTTGAAGTATAGAAGTAAAGGCTCTTTGTAACGACCCATCTATAAATACAAAGAACGCAAGCATAATAGCAGGTATACGGTACATGCATATGATAGCTACATATGCATGTGTCGCATACTCTGCACTAGTATTTTCTACTAAATTGATTATAAGTACTAAATACCATGACTCTTCCAAGGAAAGAAGTTTTATTCGTTCATCAACATCGCGTAATGTATGGTTAGATCAAGAGGATATATTTATATATTATATATATTATATATTATTATATATATAATATATAATATGCTCCAGAATAAGATAAAATCACATTAATAAAGAAGAGGTTAAGTAATAAATTATTAAAACTAATATAAAGTTCTAACTTTATTATTAAAACAAATACGAATAAACTTCATATTAAAAATAAATATAAACCAAACTTTATATTAAAAATAAAATTAAACCTTATACAAAAAATACACATAAATCAAACCTTGCTATATAATAAAAGTACATATAATAAAATGTGATTACAGATTAATAAAGCATGAAGGTATTTCAGTACCGAAGGTCATTACAAAATATCTGATGGCCTCAAAACGCATGCAAAGGCGTGGTAGCAGGGAGGAAAGCGGTGGCTGCAGGTGGGAGGGCAGCCACCGCCAAACCCGCAGTTATAAACCGCAGAAATGAGCTGAAAAGGGGGGGTTGAACAACAGAGGTAAAACCAGGAGGAAGAATTCAGAAGGGAAGAAATTCCGCCATTGGAAGAGCTTAAGCATTCTGAGGTTCTGGGCACGGGGGACAGTGAGCTTCTATTGAGAAGCTTACTGGATTGAGCAGACAGGCTCTGCTCAGTCTGGCTAGGTGGAATTGGTCTCCCGGTAATTGGAGTAGGGTAGCTGTAGCATCATCAACTACACCAGAGCAGGCAGCAGTTCAGGTAGGTACTCAAAGTTCTTTACGGTTCCTGTATTTCAGTTTTTCGGTTTTTACACTCTTGCTTATTATGTTTGTAAAGTCTAATGTTTCCATTATTATATGATTTTGATATGGTTAACTTCATGCTCCTATAGATTTGGTTGTGCTTGCTATCTAAGTTGTGGAGGTGCATAATCTTCAAGATGGTGAAGATGTTCATTTGATAAGCATGATGAAGAAAGTTATATGGACAATGATGGTCATGATAACTCTGATGAGAAGGATGGAAGCCATGAAAGATTCTCCAATGTCGTAGAAAATAAGTTGATCTCCCTAGGTTAAGAAGGACCTGGGGTATATTCCTTATATAGGAATGATTAGATCCTCCTTGGTTAAGAGGGAGTGATGGATATGGTTCTCTATTTCATGTGTCATGCACTAGACCAGGACTAACAGCTGTAAGTCTTAGTGAAGGCCATGAGTGAGAGAAGGACACATCACTCTTGTCTTCATGGAAACAAGTCCCTAGTTAAGAGGGAGGGCATATTATAGTCATGATGGTTACCTTGAAAGAAGAAATTGGAAAATGCATTTTGAGGCACTGCTGAAAGAAGGAAAGTAGGATCCGACTGCAAAATATGTAGTTGCATGTAAAGTAGGGAAGGAAGCTATATGGTTGAGGAATCTTCTATCAAGATTCATTTGAAAAGCTCTAAGTCCTACTGTGAAAAGTTGAGAAGCAACATCAAGATGTCTGAAAAACCCCAGAGGTTTGTGTTTACTTATGTACATTTGAAAGATTGTTACTGACTGGGGTTGTGTTTGTACAGGTAAATCTCTCGGAAGTTTTGCATGCTTGTTGTTATCAATCAGTTTGATCGGGAGAGATTTGTTGTTACCGATCTATTTGATCGGGATGGATTTGCCACTGATTGTAACAATTATATTTGTTGAGGCTTTGTGAGTGAATCATTACTTGGGAGGACATCAAGCCGACACTATGTGTTGATGTCTAGATCCCGAAGTAGGGAGGGTGGCATTGGTCGTAGAGCTTTGACCTCAGATACGCACCTAGATCCCTCCGTTGGTGGTTAGCAAGTAAGTCTGGTGGTTAGCTTTAGTCCATCTTAGTCCCACTCAGATAGATTGCCCTAGTCAGAAATCTAGTCTGTGGCATTGCGGTGCCTAAATTGTTGAGAGACCTCGGATAGATTCCCTTGGTCAGGAATCTAGTCCATGGCACTGCAATACCTAAACTCTTCATAGTTCACATAGTTGGAGATCTTCCTTGTACTTGTATATGATGAATACCTCCCTAGTTAAGAGGGAGTTCTGAAAAATGTAACTAGGTTCGATCTTCATAATTGTATTTGAGTCATAATAAAATGTACTTATGAGAGAGAATGAAAAAGAAATTTTATTATTATTATTATGACTTATTAAATCATGTGTTTCATGCTTTGGTCATCATGTTTTAGGTCAAACTCCCCATTGAGGACTTCTAGGATTTATTCTAAGTCAATAGAGTCATTGTACATTTCAAGAGACCCTTCTTAGGCTTTTGAATCATGTAAAAAGAATTATTTTTGAGCAAAAATTATTTATGTCGCCTCCACACCAAGTCGGCCTCAAGAAAGGTAATTCAACCTCACCAGAAGCCTATATATTGAAGCAATTTGATTCATTTGGAGGATAATCACTCACACCAGTTCGATCTCCTAGAAGAAGCCATGAAAAAGTGCGAAGTTGCAGTGGAAGAATGTAATTTCCCTTCCTAAACTATTTTGGAACAAGATTAATTTCTACATTTTGGGGTCAATTTTGGAGGTGATGGGGCCCATTCAATTTTATTAGGAGGCTAGAAGTTATTTTGATGTGGTTAAATTAATATGTGAGGGCCACCCACGCTAGGAGAATACGCATTCCCTAGTTCAATTTGCATGGAGGGGAAATCGATAGTTAAGTGAGGAACCCACAATGGAGGGAAAATGGAGGGAAAATGAAGGGAAAAGTTCTCCACAAAATCTATATAAGGAAGGCAACTCTCCTCATTTCATCATCTTTGGAATATCGAATTTCCCTTTGGTTGCTCGAGCTGCTTAGCCGAGTCACTTTCTGTTTAGCAAGAGTTCTTCAAGCAAAGAGCTCACCCTTTCTTCGAGGGACTTCGAGTGCCACCCTAGGAAGGTTTTTCTTCATTTCTTCAGGAGGAGGATCTCATTGTGATTTACAATGATTGCATTCATCTTTGGGTGGTGCGTATTACTGGAGGGCACAGTGAAGAGGAGGTTGATTTTGCTCGTGGTGTCTTGCAATGGATTTTGGGTGAGAGATTTTCCGAAGAGGAGGCATCGGAGGATTGTTTGCATCGGCTTCACTCCTAGTGAATCTCAGCTTCATCAGAAAACTATTAATCCTCTCGTATCAAATCCGGGGTGTTTTCTCTAAGACATAGAGAGCTTTCTTCCACCTGCATGCTTGAGATTCCTAACCATGAATCTCAAACCGCTCAGGTTGTTCCACATCTGAGGTCTTGCTACATGAGGGGAATGGTCCCCTTGTAAGTTTTCCTTTAGTACATCTCAGACATGTACCTTCATGCTCTTCTTGAATTCAAGCATCCCTTTCACCATCTGACTCACATCGGGTAGGGCCCCATAATAAGCAGGCCTTCGGTCCCCAATGGACTTCCTGCAACTTGATACAAATTGCCAACCCTGAACCCAAGAATAAAAGCATCTTGAAAAATTCTTTTTCAAGCACGTACCTTTCCATCAATGGATGCTACCTTGAAACCTTTGACTTCCATTGCCGAAATGGACACCAATTTCTTTTTGGGATTAGGTACATAAAGAACTTCTTGTAAATGAATCGTGTTACCCTCATTCAATTGAGGGGTAACATTCCCTACACCCTTTCTGAGATAGGTGGTACTAACTCCAAGTATAATCTTCACGATTGTTTCCTTCTCTATCAAATTAGAGAGAGCTTCCTTCTATCCAATGAAGTGCCTTAAAGCACTACAATCAATAAGCTAGATTCCCAAAGAGTCTGGAGGAGAAGTAGTGGAGAGGGCCAATATAAGATAATAGTCCTTTAGCTTATCAGAAACAACATTTGATTCTTCATACCTGGAGTTCCTTGCTTTCTTTGAAGAGTTGGCCATTTCCTTGGTGACTTGCATTCCTTTGTTGTGGTACCTATCATTCCTTCGATCATTGAAGATGTCCCTAGAATGATTGTTATCATCATCAAGTGATGTGTCCCTTCTATTCGGACACTCCTTCACATAATGGCCAAACTTATTGCAAGCAACGCATCTGCCTTTCCTTCCACCCTTAGATCTGGACTTCCCATTGAAGTGATCTTTAGGTAGGCCATCAGATGCTTCTGCTGTGCCACTCAGATAATATTCTTTGCTTCAACTTCACCCTTGGTGAATTTGAAGAGGGATGAGGAACCCATTGAGCCTTTTGACCTTGTCCAACTGTCTTCAGTGATTGCTCTTTCACTCTTGCTTGGGCTTTGTCTTCACCTCAGCTCTGATACCATGTTAATTTTAGGTATGTCCTATGCTGAGCGCAAATTTACATCAATTTTCCATATTAGCTCAATATCAATTTTCCTAATTTTTGCCCAAATAACTTTGTCACAACAATAATATTTCTTTGTCCATTTTGAATTATGTTTTAGCCATTATAAATTCTGTTTTGAGGTAGGAGGGTTTCTCTTTGGAGAAATTCATCCCGAAGCTGCCCAAATTCAACATTGGTGACAATGGGCCACACATGACATTGTTGTCCCTTGGTCTAGCTCTTATCTTGTGAGTTATTCTCACAAGACCTTCTAGACTTTAAGCCAATAGGCCTGATACTTCATAAGGATTCACTAACTTCACCATGAAAATTCCATTGCTAGGAAAGAGGTGGATGAGATGGAGCTTATAAAAGTAGCACTCAAAGGGTGTACTAAGCAGTGGGCTATGTTTGTGACAGGTATCGTTACCAGAGATAAACTTCCTAATTGGACTAGATTATGGAACGATTTCACCCAAAAGGAGATTTAGGAGGAATCCATAACTAGTGGATAGTGCATAGGTAGAGATGAGGAGAACCTTGCTCTAGCTAAGCAAGCAAGGAAGGGCAAGGATAAAAGTTAAAACCAAGCAAAACCAAAGTGTAGGAGCACATTCACAAGGGAAGAAAGACATGAGGGAATTCAAGTGCTTTGCATATCATAAGTTTGGTTATTATGTTGCACAGTGCCCAAACAAGAATAAAGGCAAAGGGAAGATAGCAAGAATTGCATCTATATGGATGAGTTGATGGAAAAATATGAGGAGGAATTTGCTATAGCATCCTATCTTTCTGATACCATTACAGGAGGAGTGAGGTTTGTGGATAGTGGGAGCATCTCATCACATGACGAGATTCCATCATATCTTCACCAATATGGCTAAGGAGCACATGGATCTACATGTCAAGCTTGGTGACAATGCAAGGTATACAGTGGAGGGCATTGGAAGCATTTAGTTCCAAATAGACTCAAGGATTCTTATGGACGTGCAAGAGGTAATGTATGTGTTAATTTTTGCAACTGCGCTCAAATTCCACCTTGGATAGCTCAGATGACCAAGATGATGATTGCATTAGATTCCTCTTTTCGAGAGGACCAAAATCGACCTAAAGATCACTTTATTTGGTCAACTGGAAGTTGATTTTTGAATTATTTTATTCATACATGTATTATGGAATGGGTTGGCCTAAGCACATGTGAAATTGGTTAGGTTGGCCTCAACCCCAAGTGGACCCTCAGAAAATCATATAAATAGAAGTGACCTCAAGCTCATTTCATCACATTGATCAAGCCATCTTCTCTTCTCTTATTGTCTTAGCTCGCACAGGTCTGTCGGACGAAAGTTCGCATAAGGGTCCGAAATCTCAGGGATGTAGCTCGCCCTGATCTAGAGTTTTTTGATTCCTAGATGCTGGCACAGAACTGAGCATTTTAGTCCCTGGCCGCTGACACATAGTGGTCAAGACAACGTCCATAGATCCCTAGACGCTGGCACAGAAGCCTGTGGGAGTGTCCAGGGTTTCCAAGGCAGATCTGGAGGTGTCGGTCCCCGGAGGCTCGCACAAAGTGGTCCTGAGAGCGTCCAAGATGTCTCGGACACTCACACAGTAACTGGAAGAGAGTGTCTGAGGGTTTGGAGCAAATCTAGTGAGTTGGTCCTCGGATGCACACACATAATGGTTTAGGGAGCATCTAGGCTACCATAGACGTTGGCATGCAATTCACAGAGAGCGTCCAGGATTGTTATAGACGCTCGCAAAACTCTTCCTCCTTGCGTCTGGGGATCAAAGATGAGATTTTAGTATTCCGAAGATTCCGCTCAATGTTTAGCAATATCCAGTAGTTGACTACAGTCAGTGACAACACATTACAACCATTAGAATAAGGGTTTTGATTATAAGCATGATTATATTTGTTTCTTGGATATCATAGTTGTTTTGTTGCATAAATGAAGTTATGGATCATTGTACTCTCTTTTGTTGAATCAATTGATGGTATCTAAGAAGAAGAAGATTTGCAAGGGTTTTCCCCATAGTGGGTTTTGCCCTGGTCTCGGACCAATCCTGGTGTGTCTATGTGTGTGCATGCTTTCCTTCTATTGTTCCTTTATGTTTCGTTGTATTCATGATGATGATGTTGTTCTCTCTATATAACTGCATATGTTAATGAATAATGGTGTAGATTTGAATAATGTAATGATGATATGGGGTGAACTTAATGTATTAATGAAGAAATGAATTATCAAAGCAAAGAACATGTAGCCCTATGAAAAATTAACATGGTATCAGAGGTGGGCTGAAGAAAATCCATGGAGAGCACCCCAATGATGACACCTTTGATGGAGGCAAGAAGTGGATGGTGGAGACCTAAAATAATCCTAGGGTTTGAATAAAACCCTAGGCAACTTGATTATTAGGGTTTAATAGATGCTATGAGGTTAGGGTTGGAGATAAAATCCTGGTTTATGGAAACAATATGAGATATGGAACCTAGCTTGTCAATGTGAAGATGCTCAAGCACTTAACAAAGATTTGATGAAGCCATAGATGGGATAATCCATAGTAGGCCTCGTTGGATAACTGAAGGGAACATTGGTATATGGAATATGGACATTGATGGCTCTTGAAGATTGGTTCAAGAGGGAGAGGATCACCTCTCATTAAAGATAAGTATTTCTTGACTTATGATGCCTCTTACTTTTGTTTAGACCTATGGATCTGATGATTATGTTTATTGCTTATACTTCCTACATATGTATTTGAGTATATGGATGTTTCTAACCTCCTTGATGAGATGTGATAAGTAGATCCTTTTTGAGGATCATTTGAGATGCAGGAAAGTAAAGCTAGATCTGGAAAGAAGAAAAACAGTACTTGATGAAAATGTGACAAGCACTACAAGCTCCCTATGAGAAGGTGCATAGGTAATTGAATACCATAAGGTATGCATGGGATGTTGTATTTCAGCTGCAACATTGGATGGCTCAGTAAGCCCTAAGGTATGATGAGAATGTCTCTTTCTTTGATGGCTCATACATGCATATGAAAGCGACTTGGATCTATGTTTCCTATGATGAAATGATGCACTTGGTGTTGAACTTTTGATCTTCTTGAATTCTATGAGGCTATCTAATGTTGATACAATGATACACTTGATGTTTGGCTAACATCCATTAGTTGGAAATCTTGATCCTATAAGGAAGGCTAGCACCTTGAATTTAGTAAATGATACTCTCGATACTTGTCATGATGGATTTCATATAAAAGGATAGCTCATTGACTCCTATACATGAGTCTGCTAATAATTCTTGTGATAAGCATGGTGAAAGTATATGGAAAGAGAGATTGACACTCTTGTTGTTGAGCTTTATTGAATGACCTAACTTGATATCATTGATCATGATAAGCATGGTAGCCTTGATGTTAGAAGTATAACCATGAGATTGATATTCTAGATCTCTTACTACCTTATGACATTTGGTTAAATTGAATATTCTATCTTGATGAAGTGACTTGATAGAAAGTGCTACTGTGTTCAACTTCATAACCTTTGAGATATGACGTTGCATCTATCTACTACTTTGAGTCTAACCTTTGATGAAAGATTGATGTCATGATGTTGATAGCCATGATAGATATATGTAGAGACGGGTTGATGACATAGATTCCCAGTCAGAGGGAGAATCTCTTCTCAAGATTCTTATTCTTATGACTATTTGCATTATGTATTGTTGAAGTATGATCTATCTAACATTATTGAACTGCAGCAAAGTCTCAGATCTAAGGCTTGTACATAAATTAGGGTTTCTGCTCCGGACGCAGGCACTGAACTGGGAAATCGCATCCCTGGACTCATGCATGCTAAGGCCCATGTAGCTTCTAGGCAGATAAATGCGCTCCCATGCTAACCTGAAGGGAGCGTCCAAGGGTTTGACTATAGTTGACCATCATCTGAAAATTTCTGAAGCTGTTTGAACTCCGAGTCAAGATGTCTCTGACATATTCTGCCACTGTAATTTGATTTCTGAAGTTGGGTTAAATTGTTGATCACATAAAAATGAAGTATTGTGCATGAAATCGGATGGTCACCTAGAAGATGTCAGTTCCACAGATGTGTTGCAGATAGCAAGATCTGGAAGCAGAAAAAGCTTGAATGTTTTCCATAACATGAACATGCAGACTGAACTTGTGTTTATAGGTGACCGGGACATACACATAGATATGTCACTACGTTTGTGCTACAAGAGGTTGGCATGATTTGCTAATTGATATAGATGAACAATGTGTTGTCATGATGCTTGAAAATAACATTGAATTGATGATTGAGATATGCTTTGACTATAGATCTCTCTATGATAGAAAAATTGGACTTTACCTGATGTCTAATGATCTGATTTGACGGTTGTTGATTTTCCCTGATGTCTATGCTATGTGGGCATAATGACTTATGTGAGTATTCAGAAAAATTATTTTGTATTGGCCTCCTCGTTCCTGGCACAATGATTGAGGTAATGATAGTTGTGATTCAGCATGAAAATGGAACTTGCGTGACTCATCCTTGGTGTATGCATTTGCACCTAGTGACAAAAATGACTTATAATATAATTATAAGAATGACTTGATCAAGTTCAGATTGATAATGCATTGTTGATGACAACTTATTGGCATAATAATAAATGTAGTCACGACTTAATATGAGCTCTCCCTGTCTCTTGGTTGAAAGAATTGATATTGTGATGTTGATGATTTTGATAATGGTTGTGATCTGACTTCTAAACTTTGATAAGATGACTCTGTTGATGTGATGGTACAACATTGATTTATGTAATGTTGGCTTAGCATGGCATTATGCTTAGAGCATTGCATGAAGCAAGCTCCCCGATCCAGATATGTCTATATTTGGCAGTTATCTGATGAAGTCAGGATGATGAGTTCCAAGGTATGGCTTTGATTTTGATTATGGTTTTGGTTTTATATCTTGCTGGTCGACCCTTGACAGGTGATGAGCCTCTAATGATCTAAATCGGAGGGAGATAACTTCTAAAGCTCGAAATGATGTATCATGGCATGATGAATCAATTTCAAGAATTTGGGAAAGATTTCTATATTGCAAAGCTATTGGAAAATGTTTTTGAGCAATGAAAATGCAAATCCTTGGATACTCCAATTTGAAGTTCAAAGATGTTGAACTTGACATGGCATCCAACTATTGATTGAAGCATTGATGTTTCGTTTTGAACATCCAAATATATATATATATATATGATGTGCATAGAACCTGAATAAATTCATGAGTGAGCCACTTCATTCACAAAGAGTTGCCACCAAGCATTCTTTGAAATATTTGCATGAGATATTCTATTTTTGAGGTTGAGATATTTCTCCTATGACATGTGACTGCATGGATCTATTGTTGTTGATAGAGATTATTGTTAAGCACATTTGGATGTTGCTTTAGTATGAGATCTGCCATGATATCTTGGATGAGAGGTCCATAGTACGATTAAGGATGAGTACGATGTTGCTATAAAAATTCGGCTAACTTTGAATCCTATTGCAACAACTGGTGTTAATTCTTCTAATTGTTTATTTGATTAAACAATTTACTTGTTGTGTGCTACAACAAATATCAAATTAAATACACTACAACCCTCACAAATAAAATACTACAGAAGAAATAAAAACACTAGAATAAATAGATGCACACATATAATATGACACTGTTATTTTTGCACTACTAAGTCCCGGGAAAAACCAACTTGGGAAAATCGGTGCAGCAGTTGAGGGTTTTGATATTATGCAATAGTGAAAACTGAGTACAATATATGGATGCTTAAACTAGCAATCTAATCAGAGAATTAACTGGCAATAATAACCAGTGAGAAAAAATTCTCACTCCACAGGCAATCCAACACTGACCTTAGCTCGAATTGACTCTTTTCCTCCAAACCCTCTGCCCAGCTTCTGGATCAGAATTTCTCCTTCTCCCCATCAAAACGGAAATCTCCCAAAGAGGCCTCTACATTGCCTCTCTATGGCAATCACTGCCTCTCTGCAATGTACTTGTCAGAATTGGAAAAGCTTCCTTCAGCCTTACTATTTTTGCCCCTCTCTCACTACTTCAATCTCATTGAATCACCTATCGCAACTGAATGCTGCTACTCTCGAGATCAATTTCCCAGCAAAATCGAATGCTCAACGGATTTGGTGTCTTCTCCAAAGCCCCATTGACTTCTTCTTATAATCCTCCGTTGAGACTTCAAAGGCCACGATTAAATCTTAATCGATGGCTACGATTAACTAGAAATAGATCCATGTACTTCTCTAGAACATTCTCACCATGACTTAATTAATTTTGATTAATTAATCATATTTCTTAAGTTTAGACTTAGGAAATATTAAAAACTGACTAATAAATCTAATTAATTCGTCTCTAGGTGGAATTTCCAAAAACCATTTTTGGGTATTGGAGAATACATGTATTCTAGCCTCTCCACCAAATCTCGTGGCTAGAACACATCCGATGCTACAAAAACTAACACTTCCTCTTAGCAAGGAATGTGTTCTAGTGTTGCAACCCACTAAAACAACACCCTGTCTCTGCATCATCTCCTATCACGCTGTTGATGTTTGGCTATTGTTGCCCACTAACCACTGCGCAACTCTGATATGTGTTGCATTTGTGTTGTTGTTGATTGAACTGCTACCAACACTGCATCTGCGCTGCAAGTCCCTCTCCATCTGTTGCTGCTACAACTACAACATATGCAACTGAAAAGCATCCAAAATACTGAATCAAATGTGATTAATATGATACATCTGTTACCTAACTCTCTAGCTGCTGCTAGTATCTGCACTATCACTAAGGCATCTGCACTGCTGCTGACTCTACACTGTGCCAACTACACTGCTGCTGCTAACTCTGCACTGCGCTCCCCAGCATCTGACATGCAACTAGACTGCATTTGTCACTCTGGCATCTGACTGCATCTACTGCCACTGATCCATCCTGCTACTCAAATACTGTGGGCTCCCGAAGCAAGGTTATGATTCAAGAGGTGGACCTCCTCAAGAATCCTACCCATCTGTAGCACTCTGAGGCTACAATACCAAGTCACCCAACTTTACTCCTGGGGGTATGTCAGCAAACATGGCGAAGTCTTCCTCCAGCCTGCAGGATAGCCTATAAACCTCGACATGAGTTGTCGCCTGGTCCTGCTTCTCCTCCTTGTCCTTCCTGAGAGGACACTGGGTGTCGTAGTGATGAAGCTCACCACATCTGAAGCACTTGACCTTTGACAGGTCCTTCTTCTTCTTTTGTTGCTCCCATTGTCCCTAACTGGGACCCTTCAATGCGAGGGCCACATTCTCTTCCTCCTTCACCTGCTTCAACCTGCTACTAATGCCACTGATGGAGCTCTTCACTAAGTCGCGCCTCAACTCCTCCTGCTGCAAATCGGCCCACATACTGTCCCACTTTGGCAAGGTTTCTACTCCCAAAATGCTTTGGACGCATACCAGCCACTCCCCAAAGACACTGTTAAGTGCCAACTGTACTAGATTTGTGGCTTGAGGTGCTGCTCCAACAGCTAATAGCTGATCCTGGATCTCCTGAATCCTAGTGAGGTAGGGGTTTATGCATTCCCCCTTCTGCATCCTAGTGCATCTCAACTTTTCCTCCGAGTACATCTTTCGTTGCTCGAAGTGCCTTGGTATAGCAGGAAAGCGTATCCCACATCTCCTTGGTTGTTCCCTGGCTTCTATCTTGCACGAAACTTCTAGGAACCCAACATTTTCGGCCATACCCATACCTGAAACTTGGCTGAAACTCGACCGAAACTCAACCATCATGTAATCATGTATGAGAGTTAATATAGAATTGTTTTTCCTTCTAAGTTGTCTTCTATGTGTCTTATTCCATTTTTTCTTGCAAAGATAAAGTGTTATTCACTTATTTATTTATATATATATATTTTTTATATATACATATATGACGTTTCAGCTGATGTTTCGATTGACGTTTCAATTTTTGGGAGGTGACGTTTCTAAATGTACCTGTTTCAAAGACTCCAAAATGTTTCGGCATTTCATGCAACTTAGCTTGGTTTGTTCTATGTGATACAATGTGATCTCGAATACCATCAAGAACCAACCCCTTTGCCCACGCCATCTCCTTTCGATATTCATTCAGCGGATTTGGATCTGTGGGGATAGCTACCACTGCATCTATGAATGGCTTCAGGCCATATTCATCCAAAAGGAAGGACATCCTTGCCTTCCAGATGACAAATGGAAGCACCGTTCAACCTGTCCTAATCTCATAGTCCAGCAGTGGCCATCTCAGCAAAATAAGTCGAAATCCTCCTCTTCTCTTTTGCTCAGCTGTTGCTAGGCTCTACGCACTTCCTGTTGGAGTGAGTAAATCTACTCACAACGACTGCTAATTTGCAAGAGAAAATTGAACTTTTGAAGCTAGAAGTCCACTGAGGAAAATTTCCCTCAGTGTGTGCTCTTTCTTGTGAAAATTCGTTGTCTTGAATTTTACTGCAACAACTGATATTACTTCTATTTGTTAAATTTATTAAACAAATTATTTATAGTTTTCTATGGAAAATATCGAAACATATACACTGCAGCCTACACAAATAAAATTATGCGGAAAATAAATACAAGCACACATATAACCATAATGACACAATTATTTTTGGACAATCATCCCTAGAAAAACCCAATGTGGGAAAACCATTGCAGAAGATGAGGGTTTCTTTTATTAATTTTCAGCAATAATTTATGTACAAGATACTGATAGCAAAAATAGAGAAAGAATCTCTGAGAGAAATTTCCTGATGAATTTCTCACACTCCACGATGATTTTCTAACCCCGAAGAGGACCTTCTGCCCTTTCGCTGTCCTCACTCCGTCACCCTCTGCATAGTGACTGCGTAGGCCCTTCGTCACTCCTCTGCACTGATGAACTGCATCCCTCCTCTGCCGTACCCCTTCCAGATTTGTCTGGCTTACAATTTGTGCTCTGATACCATGTGAAAATTCCGCTGACCCTAAATCCTTTTGAAACAATTGATGTTAATTCTTCTAATTGTTAATTTAGTTAAACAATTTAATTGGTGTGTGCTACGGCAAATATCAAACTAAATACACTGCAACCTTCACAAATAAAATATTGTGGAAGAAATAAAACGCTAGAGGAAATAGATGCACACACACAATATGACACTGTTATTTTTGGACTAAGTCCCTGGAAAACCCAACTCGGGAAAACCGGTGCAGTAGTTGAGGGTTTTGATATTATGCAATAGTGAAAACAAAATACAATCTATGGATGCTGAAAATAGCAATCCAAACAGAGAAATAACTGGCAATAATAACTAGGGAGAAAATTTTCTCACTCCATAGGGGATCCAACACTGACCTCAGCTCAAATTGACCTGCTCCTTGCTCCCTCTGCGTAGTCACTACGTCAGCCTACGTAGTTACTGCATCCCACAAGCTTGGGACTGTTGACTAATGGAGTAGCACCTGATGATTATGTGAAGACTCCATGCCCAAGGATGATCCAGAGGACACTTGTACCATCAGATGTCATCAGTCAACAGAGTTTTTTAACTCTCCTTCTATCTTCTCATCATCTTTCTTCTTTGTACCCAGATTCCACACCATGCGGGGAATTGTAATAAGTGATGCTAGTATGAGGATTTTCTTGAATTTGTAACAAGCCTAGGATGTGGGACTCGATCAGCAAACGAATACACCTTGGAGTGTTTTTCTTATCCAGTTAATTATCCCTTCTTTTTCAAAGGCGAATAATTCTCTAGATTTTTTCACTCATTTTTACCCCAAAGCCGAGGTGACGATTTGAAGATTGAGCCCCTGACACATCTTAGTGTCTAGGGTCGATGTATATTACCATACTAGATCACACAAAAAGTTTCGTGGAATTTGGCTAGGTCTAAGTAGGATTTTTTAATAGTTAAAAATTTCCCGCAAAACGGGATTTTTTAATTATTTTTTATGTAAAGGCATAAATAAGTGGCCTTAGGAAGCCTCTGGGGCGTATGACCACTCGAAATTCATCCTCAGAGGCCCATCATTCTCCTAGAGCCTACTTTGGGGGTCAAAAAAATGACTCAGAGTCCCTCAAAAGCCGATTTTTCAAGTGACAGTGGCAAAAATGAAGAAAAAATTCAAAAAAATGAATAATTGGAAAATTTTATAATTTTTTCCAACGTCAAAATAAGTCAAATTTTGACATGGAAATTATGCAGAGAATCAAGGGTGATATGGCAAGCACGTGGGACCCACCAAGAAAGCCACAGGCTCAAGTCAAAGTTTCAACAAAAAGTCAAAGTCAAAGCAAGTCAAAAGTCAAAGTCAAAGGCACCACGTTGAGTTCATAAGGCAATGGAATTTTTTTTTTGTTATAACTTTGATTTAATTCCAAAGGCTGAGAAATTAAAGTTAATGTTTAAAATTAATGAGTGGGGAATGGACCCCACCCCACACTCAGCCATCCATGTGATTTACGCATAAGGTTCAGCCAGCAAAAAATTACGCATGCCAAATAAAATTACGTGGCCAGCATGTTACGTGGGCAGTCGTAGGCAAGTTTATGTGGCAGCCCACACAGCAAGTCAACACATCAGTTTGCGTTGGGCAGTCAAAGGAATACACGCAGATTATAATAGCAGTATTCACGTAGGTCCAAACATTTACGTTAGCATGTGGGCAGCAAGTTGACGTGGCAGCCTACTCAGCAGAATTGAACAGCAGTCCGTACGTATTACATAGCATGTCTACGTGGGCAGTCAAAAATAAATTCCACGCAAGCAGTCAAACAGCATTACGTGGGCAGGTCAGCGTTGAAGTTCATTCAGCCATACACATAGTTAACTCAGCATTTAACGCAAGTTTAGAGGCAGTTTAAAGGCAGCCATACTTGGGCATGTCAAAGAGCATTTAACATTGGCAGCTCAGCAGTTTAAAGACAGCATGTTAACGTGGGCATACACAACAGCTATCAAAGTTCAAACAGCAGTTTTGCATGGGCAATCACAGCAGTTACAAAGGCAGCCAATCAAACAGCAGTTTGGAGACACATGGACAGTCCTCTAAGCCACTTGGAATTTGACTTGAAGCATTGGGATCTTCACCATTGTGCCACTTGTCATTGGAATTTTCCTTGGGATCATCTCCCATTTTCTTATTTATATGAGCCTTGGGCTCTTATTGTGAAGGATAGAATGAGCTGTTGGGCTTGCGGAAGCTCTGCTGGATTGTGTACTTACTTTTCACATAAATAAATAAAAGCCTTTGGGGTTACTGGCTTCTTTTGTGGCGCATGCTTTGGTTGATGAGGTATACCTGTGTCGTTTGATATTCATTTGATTTCATATTTGCTATCTAGTTGTTTTTCTTTGTGCATTTGCCTGAGGGCATTATTGTCTAGGGAGGAGAGATTTGCAGCTATCTCAAATCTCCTTGGGGCTTGGTATATTTTGTACACTTGTTGTAGCTTGTCATTCTCGGTTGAATGACAAGCTCAACTTGGTCTCTATATGCCAAGTCTCTTTTGCACTAACAATTGGTTTGCAAGCATTCTTGTGTTTTCAAGGGATAGGTTGCCAGCTCTGTTGGAGTGTGAGGACTTCTTCGGTTGGAATAGTCACCTCCAAGGATATCGAAGGTCCCACAAGTTGTTCAAGCCAGCATTCTCATAAGACATCAAAAAGTTTTACTCAAGAGGGAGTTTCTTGAGCCCTTAGCTTATTTTCTATCTTGAAAAAATTATCGCATATTTTCTTCTTTCATTTGAAAGCATTTGACTTCGTTCTAAGCAAATAAAAAAATACAATAAAAAAAATTTCATTTATTAAAGAGCAATGCTTTGAAGGCACTGATCGTTTATGTGTTTCATGCTTATCTTATGGTTAATGGCTATTGCTTATATCATGTTTTGCTTATAGATCTTAGAATAACAATCTGTTTAACTCTAACAATTCTCCTAGAAACTCGCATCTTTGTTTTCAGCTTAACTTTTCATTAGGGACCACCCCCCTTAGCTAACCTAGGAGATAGCTCAAACAGAGAGAGTTGGGATTAGTGTGACAGCCCCTCTCTGAATCCCTTGCCACCAACCACACCTTGTGGGGATGAAGGCTTTTCTCACTGACTTGTAGGTAGGTGCGGGTGGCAGGGTCAACATGTAACACTCTCACTGGTCCTAGACCAGTCCTGCACTGACACGAAGTCAGTCTCGGAGTATGTACCACTGGTCCTAGACCAATCTCAGCCGACCCAAAGTCAGCGTCATAGTATGTACAACTCTTATCACTGGTCCCATACCAGTATCATTGATCCTAGATCAATGGAGGTCATCCTAACGTAGGGAGTACGGTAGATACAGCGATGCGTCCATTGGTACTACTATGGTCCCTAACTTCATTTCCCTGCTCATTGATCAGATGAGAGGTACTTCCCATGAGTCCTAGACTGCATGGGTAGGATGCCTCGATAGGAGAACTAATCAATCCTGTCCTCACAGGAGAATACATCAATCCTGCTACAATCGCCATGGAGAACGCATCAATCCAGGCCTCACAGGAGAACACATCAATCCTACTACAATCGCCATGGAGAAAACATCAATCCAGGCCTCATAGGAGAACTAATCATCCTGCCACACAGGAGAGCGAATCATCCTGTTCCACAAGACAATGAATCATCTTGTCCCACAAGAGAGCGAATCATCTTGTTCCAGTGCGCACCACCAGGGGAGGGTGAGTCACCCTGTGGTCGTATGTTGCTCCAGTAAGAACCGTAAGCCCTCAGAGCTCCCAGAGCTCAATGTATGCAACATGTAGGACCCTTTTACAAAGATCTCTCGACGACTCCAAGTCGTTAGGGAAAATCACAGATTAGATCTTTCCTGGGGGCTTTGACAAGGTGTATTGACCTATACATCATCTTAATGCGATGGAACCTTCTTACTCATCGACTTACCATATCCCAGATGATGTTTATCAGCTGGAGCAATCAACGAATACGGGATTCCTCAATAATTGAATCCCACCTCTGGTTGTCACAGAGAATCACAGTGGTATTCATCATGTGTACAAACAACTCACTGAAGAGCTTCCCCAACCAGGCAGCTTCATACGAGATCATACTCGTAGATATGTATCCGGTCTCAGCGATGCTTATGGCAACCGACTTCTGCTTCCTGCTCATCCATTATATAGAAGCAGAATCCAAAGAGAAACAGCACTAAGAAGTGCTCCAGTGATCCTCCACACTGTCTGCCCAATTAGCGTTTGAATAATCATGTAGTTTCATATTTCTGGCAATGTATCTCAATCCATGAGAGATTGTGTCCTAAAGACATCTCAGAAGATTCTTGGCACCAATCTAGTGAGGCTCAACCAAATATGAGCTCACAATGCTAACTGCAAAACATATGTTCAGACAAAGGTTCACCAAGAACATCAACATGAATGATTTTTTTTTTTTTTGAAACTCAGAGGCATTTCCCAAATCTGGTGCGACATCACTACCATATAACTTCTGAAAGTTAAGATCCTCGAGGTAGTCCCAGGCTAGCAGTCTATCTTTCCACATTTGGAATCCAACTCCCTCTGTCTTCTACAAATGAGAGGGTCTGCACCTATCAGACATAGGTGTCGGTATGAGAGGTCTGCCATCCACAACCTTCGGATGGTTTGGATCGATTTCACTCCTAGTGAATCTCAACTTCATTCGACAACTGTTGATCCTCTCATACTATGCTCGGGGTGTCTTGCTTCAAGCCATAGAGGGCTTTCTATCACCTGCATGCATGAGATTCCCAATCATGAATCAAAGTCCTCGGGTTGTTCCAAACTTGTGGACTTGTAGCATGAGGGGATGGTCCCCTTATAAGATTTTCCTTCGGTACATCTTAGACATGTACTTTCATGCTCTTTTTGAATTCAAGCTTCCCTGTCACCATCTGACCCACAGACCTCCGGTGCTAAGTGTCAATGGACATGGTCCCTAGTGGACTTCCTGTAACTTAATACAACCCTGAACTCAAAAGCATCTTTGAAAATTCTATTTTCAAACACGTACCTTTCCATCGACGAATGCCACCTTAAAACTTCAACTTCCATTCCTAGGTTCCTTGCTTCCTTGAAGAGTCGGTCATGTCCTTGATGGGCTGCATCTCTGCCATTCGGACAATCCTTCACATAAGGGCCGAACTTAACCAAGACATCTACCTTTCCTTCCACCCTTAGATCCTAACTTCTGAAAGAAGTGATCTTTAGGTAGGCCATCAGAAGTTTCATTGCGCCATTCTGATAATATGCTTTGCTTCGACTTTACCCTTTGTGAATAATGAAGAACCCATTGATTCTTTTGTCTTATCCCAACTATCTTTGGTGATTGCTCTTTCACTCTTGCTTGGGCATTGTCTTCACCTCAACTCTGTTACCATGTTAATTTTAGGTATGTTCTATGCTAGAGCAATTTATTTATTTATTTTTTCCATATTAGCAATCACATCAGCATAAAGTGAACTGCAGATAGAACATAAATATAAATCGCAGAAGACAAGCCAAGACAAGAGGACACAAGATGTGGCGCAAGCTAGGGACAAACCCCACAATGTGTGGGGAAACCCTTGATCAATTCTTCTTTTATGTTCTTCAAAGTTCAGCAGAGAAAGAGAGAGAGAGAGATAATACATTTACAACAGAAGTCAACACTTTGACTTATCTAGATCTAAGCATAGATCATCTCCTATAACGATGAGATTAGTTAAAGACATTCTGCTTCAACTGATTCTTCAAGGTGACTACTTCACCTATCGTAGTGTTGCCTTTCATCCATTTGCTACACCTTACCGTGTAGCAGCTCATGATCTCATCACTATGTTGCCCATACATCATGTTGTACTCCAAGTCACTACTGCATGTCACAAAGATCCATATACCAGATCTCTAATCCTCTTTTTCATCGCTACTGAGATCCTCCTTATTTTAGCACCATTGGAGCCATTATTACAAAGATCATCACTCTAGCTTCATATCAACGTGATCCACTCATTGTGATATATATGCTTTCATTGATGCAATAAGATAGTCATTATTGAAGTCATCATTATGTGGATTATTGCAATATATCTTTGTCATCACTGTATATTTGTTGAGACAGTGAGTCTCATTACTGCTTTATTATGTAACCTTTGTCATTGTTATGCTGCTGAGACTTTTCTTCAATGCGATGACGTTATTCATTTTCCTTGGCATTGAGGTTGTGACTGCACTGAAACCCTAGGTGCAGTCAAACCCTACTGCAGTGCTTCTCTTATGTGACTGCGGCTTCTTATCTCCATTGCAACGTATACCATATCTATGTATGCCCTGCGTAGAGTTGTTGCGTAAAATTTTCTCTTCATGAACTTATATATATAGATCTTTATGAACAACGGTATGTCATGTGGTCAACGTGTATATATTCAACATTGGATAGCGTTGATATATGTTATATGAAACAGCGTGTATATATATGAACTACGTGTTAATTATTCCCAGCGTATAAAAGTCATGATCAACATTCCATGACAGCACATAGGGTCCAGCGTACAAGGTTTTGCATCCTCATAAGCCTGCGGCTTACTGCGGCTAGGGCTACCAAGAACAGTGTATAAATATATTGACTGCGTGATATATATTGACTGTGTATATATATATTCCTGCGTATATGATCTATAATGCCCAAAGTGTATTCATTGTTATATCATTTCCTGCGTATCCATAACGATGCGTGTAAATATATTGACTGAGTGACAACGTGTTGCATGAGTGACTGCGTTCTTCAACCACGTTGCCTTAACTTCCAAGTGTGTTTCCCATCCACGTAGTGTTGCTGCGTATATTGCTGGGGCTGTCCACGTAGGCTACATATCACTGTCTTCATATTACCAGCGTATATATTTCCATTGTCGTGAACAGATCCCCATGCTAGGACTGTGTTTAGATGTATAAACCAGTGTATATCCTCATTGCTTACCAGCGTGTAAATGTCTTCCTTGATCTGTGGCTGAGTGTCTCCATTTCCAGCGTGTAAATACCTCCAGGACCTATGCATCAATGACCAGCGCATAATGTTTCTTGGACAGCGTATTGAGGCCTCTCTTTGATAGCAAACAAGGGCATCCATTGTCTGTAATTTAGGGCTTTGTTTACTGTGTTTCTTCTTCAAGTCTTGTAGGCCAGCGTATTACTCTTGGTGTCTCACTCCTTCTCCAAAAACCCAAGACGTGGAGAGGAGGAGATCACTCAAGAATATCTACTCAAATGACATCAAATCCTCATCTATTTATACCAAAAACACATAGGTTGAATAGACATGACGCTTGGGGTTCTAGAGCCTACATAAGAGCTGGTCGGCTTGATCATAATTACATAAACAAAATAAATTCATCTCCATAAATACTTATCGGAATCAGATGATCTTTGGATCAATCCTACACCTCAAGAATATCTACTCAAATGACATCAAATCCTCATCTATTTATACCAAAAACACATAGGTTGAATAGACAGGACGCTTGGGGTTCTAGAGCCTACATAAGCGCTGGTCGGCTTGATCATAATTACATAAACAAAATAAATTCATCTCCATAAATACTTATCGGAATTAGATGATCTTTGGATCAATCCTACACCTCTCGACGAGAGGGATCCAATAAAAATATTGGATGCGATAAATAAGCTGACCCACATGGAGTTTGGCCCTAGTTGCCAATTTAACATTTTCTGATTTATTCCTACCTACTTGTTATTTTTCTTTAACAAGTTATTTACAAAGTAAATACGGAAAATAAAAACCAGTGCATGCTCAACATATCGCAGATCAACAACTAAAAGAAACAAGAACAAACACACCACATGACACCATTATTTTTGGACCAATGTCCCCGGAAAAACCCAATGCGGGAAAACCAGTGCAGCTATCTGAGGGTTTTCTTATTAAGCAATATCATAGTACAATCTGGATGCCAAAACTGGCCTACCCAACAGAGAATTTCCTTGGTAGTAATACCTCTCAGTTTCTGACAAATCTACTCGCTGAAACCTCGGATAATCCTTCCAGCACTACTCAGCACCAATCTGCCCCAGAAACCCCAGCGTCTGCCCAATCTGGACTACGTCAGCCTCTCCTAGCCCAGTGTTGGCCCTGCGTCAGCTTTCCTTGGCCTGCATCAGCCCCAGGAGGCCCTGCGTCAGCTCTGGGAGCCTCTGTGTCAGCAACGCTAGCCCCTCTGGTGCTTTACGCAGCACTTGGCTGCCTCTGAGTGGCCCTGCATGAGCCCTTGCTGGCTCTGCGTCACTCTCCTTCGCTGCGGCGCTACTCTCCCAGCACACTCTCTACCTTCTCTGTTTCTCTGTACTCAATGCCCCTCAATTGCTCCCCCGATCACTGATTCTATCTCTCTTAGCAAACCCCGCTCTAGAGAATAAAATGACTGATCACTCTAGTGTGTTCTCCAAGTGACCCTCAAGCCTTCTCTTATACTTTTCCTGTTGACATCTCAACGACCGAGATTAAGTCCCTAATCAACGGCTACGATTAGATTTGGCTTGATCCATGTCTTCTGGACCACTCTAACATAGATTCATATTAATACACATTGATATTTTCTTTTCCCTAAGTTTAGACTTAGGGACTCCATTAAAAATATTAATTATTTTAATATCTCCTGATATATTTAGAATCCGCCCAAAACCTTTATGGGTATTGGAGATCTCATGTGCCCCAACCTCTCCACCAAATTTTATGGCTAGAGCACATCCAATGCTACCCCAAATCAACACTCCCTCTTAGCGAGGACTGTGCTCTAGCAATACTCGTCACTGAGTATTACTCTGATCATCCAGCATTGGTACCTGTGCTGATACTAGGCCTTCCTGCCCAACATCCTTTGCATTGTTGTCTCCTGTACTGCTGCCTATGGTTCTGCCACTGCCACTGCTGCATCTATATGATAGCTCCCTCTGCATTCGTGCTGCTACTGGTCCTTTCTCCTAGCACTGCATTCGCACTGCACCTCCTCTCATCATGTTGCATCGCACTACCCACTGCTGCACTGCAACTCAGTTGCTGAGAAGTAAGTAATTGATCTCCCAATTGACCTCCCTGTTGGGTTAGAAACACCCTCTGATGCTGAAGCTCCCTCTACCATTGACAAGTGCTCCCTCTCTAACCTCTACGCTGCTGCAACAACTCCCTGCATCTCACACCATTGCACACCTCTTTCTGCCTTCCTGCACTGGTGCAACACTCCTATGCCTCTCGCACTGCTGCAGCCTGCTAGCTATGCGCTGTCTCAGGACTCCTGCACTGTAGCTCTCTTTGTCGCTCCATCCACATCCCGTCTTTACCCACTCAGCTAGTCCTACTACTCCTCGTCGGGGCTCCCGTAGCAAATTTCTAATCCAAGAGGCTGGGTACCTCAAGGATGCTACCCCTCATCGCTTGTAATCCGCTTGACCACAGCTCGATGTCTCCCCACTTCCGCTCAAGTGGCGTGTGTGCACTCATGGCACAGTCATCATCTGTCAAAACTTCCTTCTCTGCCCATGTTGGCGTTGCCTTAGTCTCAAAAGACTCTCCCTTACTCTTCTTCCTTGGGCACTAGGTCACATAATGACCCATCTCCCCACAGTGGAAGCACTTGACCTTGGAGAGATCTTTCTTCTTCCGCTTCTCTTGCTCTCCCTCAGATGTTAGGGCCACATCCTCCTCCTCCTGCTTGACCTTAATCCCTTTGTTGCTGCTACCTGTCTTCGACTGCCGTCTGATCTCTTCTTGGCGAAGAGCTTGCCCACATCTCGTCCCAAGGTGGGAGAGTCCCTCTGCCCAGGATACTCTAGACAAACACTTCCCAATCTTCTGAGACAGCATTCAGGGTTGTTCTCACCATAAGCTCCTGACACGATATCGCTCCTACAGCAGTCAATTGGTCTCGAATCTCATCCAGTCCTCCAAGGAAGATGTCAATCAATTGACCCTTCTTCATCTGATACGACCTCATCTGGTTCTCAAGCAGCATTCTTCTCTGCACAGGAGTATGCTGGTATTGGTTCTTGATAGCCTCCCACATCTCAACTGTTGTTTCCTTATCGGCTATATGTGGTACCACATGATCTTTGACCCCGTCAAGGATAATACACTTGGCCCTCGCCATCGCCTCTTCGTACTTGTCGTTATCATTGGGGTCAACTGGGAAAGCTATAACCTTCAAGGCTAAGTTCTTGACACGATTCTTGTCAAGCATTGATAAGATTCTGGCCTTCCAAACTGCGAAGTTTGATGCTCCGTCTAGTCTATCCTGGTCTCTTACCCCGTGTAGTGCCATGACGCTCCTTTACTTCCCTCCTAGAATGTTCCTATTCGACTCTTCTAAGTCTCTACTTCCCATCTGGAAGTTCTCTTTTGGACTCCCTCTAAGTCCTGATTTCCCTCCTGGAAATCCTTCTGCCACTTGTCAAGATGCCCCCTACTCTAATCGTCTTGTGCAACTACATTGCTGATCCAGGTTCCTCGGCTAGAAACCCTTAGTAACAACTCCTCTAGCCCTGCTCTGTCAGGTACTGGTCTGACTACAGTACCTCACCAGCCCCACTCTGCAATATTTCTACAGCCTTCTAGACTCCAGCAACTGCCTCTCTGTGAACTGTGTTAGCCCCTCTCTGCCTCATGCTGGCTCTGCGTCACCCCAAATGGGTCTGCGTTAGCCCTCTGGCCCTCTGCGTCAACAACGTTGGCCTCTTTGAGGCTCTACGCATCTCCCAACTTCTTTTGCATGACTCTGGCTAGCTCTGCGTCATACTACTTGGCTTCTACGCCGCTAGAAACAACTTTTGCCACCTCGAGAAAGCTATTTTCTGTTGCTATTGCTCCGCTCGCTAATGTCTTTTAGTCCTCCTGTGATCTGCAATCACGCCCTGATACCATGTTGAAGGTTCTAAGTTTACTTAGTTTAGAAACCCTTCATGCACTTTTTCTGATTTATCCCTACCTACTTGTTATTTTTCTTTAAAAAGTTATTTACAAAGTAAATACTAAAAATAAACACCAGTGCATGCTCAACATATTATAGATCAGCAACTAAAAGAAACAACAACAAGCACACCACATGACACCATTATTTTTGGACCAATGTCCCCGGAAAAACCCAATGCGGGAAAACCAATGCAGCTATCTAAGGGTTTTCTTAGTAAGCAATATTAGAGTACAATCTAGATGCCGAAATTGGCCTACCCAACAGAGAATTTCCTTGGCAGTAATACCTCTCAGTTTCTGACAAATCTACTAGCTGAAACCTCGGATAATCCTTCCAGCAGCTACTCAGCACCAATCTGCCCCAGAAACCCCAGCGCTTGCCCAATCTGGATTGTGTCAGCCTTTCCTAGCCCAGCATTGGCCTTGCGTCAGCCTTCCTTGGCCTGTGTTAGCTACGCTGGCCCCTCTGGTGCTCTGCACAGCACTTGGCTGCCTCTGCGTGGCCCTACGTGAGCCCTTACTGGCTCTACGTCACTCTCCTTGGTTGTTGCGCTGCTCTCCCGGCACACTCTCTACCTTCTCTGCTTCTTTGTACTCAATGCCCCTCAGCTACTCTCCCAATCATTGATTCTATCTCTCTTAGCAACCCCGCTCTAGAGAATAGAATGACTGATCACTCTGGTGTGTTCTCCAAGTGACCCTCAAGCCTCCTCTTATACTTTTCCTGTTGACATCTCAATGGTTGAGATTAAGTCCCTAATCAACGGCTAAGATTAGATCTGGCTTGATCCATGTTTTTTGGAGCACTCTAACACAGATTCATATTAATACACATTAATATTTTATTTTCCCTAAGTTTAGACTTAGGGACTCCATTAAAAATATTTATTATTTTAATATCTCCTGATCTGTTTAGAATTTTCCCAAACCCTTTCTGGGTATTGGAGATCTCATGTGCCCCAACCTCTCCACCAAATTTCGTGGCTATAGCACATCCGATGCTACCCCAAATCAACACAAAACAATTGTTGGGGCAACCAAAGCTATGTTGTTTGATCAGGATCTACCTAGGTATCTTTGGGCAGAAGCTTGCAGTACATCAATATATATCCAGAATAGAACTCCTCATAGATCATTGGGGAAGAGAACGCCCGAAGGAGTCTTCACAGGGAAGAAGTCAGATGTTAGTCATCTCAGGATATTCGGAAGCGTGGCTTATTGTCACATTTCAGACGAGAAGCGCAGTAAACTGGATCAGACTGCAGAAAAAGGGTATCTCGTAGGATATAGCGAGACCTCAAAGGCATATAGAATCGACATTCCTGGCAACAGGAAGATTGTAGTAAGACGGGATGCAAAGTTCATGGAAGGTAGAGATTTCAGGAAATCTCATGAGATACCTACAGAAGATCAGTCAGGAGATGTTCCATTAGTCCAAGAGCAGCAGGGGTAGCAAGAAAGACAAGCAGGAGGACATATACCTGGATCAAGTACAGTGACCAACACCAGTATCTCCTCAAAAGGAGGAAATACAGATGATTCTCAACAGATGGAACGATAGGATCAGGAGGAAGTTGGTTGAGCCTCCCACTACCAATGGTAGAACTAGCAGAGAAGTACGACAAACACTGAGGCACGCAAAGGAGTTTGTTGGAGCTCCTAGAGCTGAGAAGAGGCAATGCAGGCAACCAGACAGATACCAAGCATTGGTTTCTCAGCTTGAAGGACCCTCTAGCTTTCAGGAAGTTGTTCAACACCATGTATGGGTGGATGCCATGTTGGAAGATATATTCCATCATGATGAATGATGTTTAGGAAGTAGTACCAGACCAGAAGATAGATCAGTTGTAGGATCACATGGATCTACAAGATCAAGTATGTTGTAGACGATAGCATAGAAAAGTACAAGACAAGCTTCATGGCAAAGGGTTATGCTCAGAAAGAAGGAATAGACTATGAAGAGACCTTCGCCTCAGTTGCTCAATACACCTCTATCAGATCTGTTATATCCCTAGCAGCTCAAATGGGATGGAAGATTCACCAGATGGATGTCAAGACTACATTCTTGAACAGAGTGATAGAAGAGGAGGTGTATATAGAACAACCCAAAGGTTTCGAAACCCACGAGAAGAAAACTCATGTTTGCAGGTTAAAGAAAGCCCTATACGAGCTCAAGCAGGATTTCAGAGCATGGTATGGTCGGATTGATAATTACTTGCAGCAGTTTGGATTTGTCAAGAGTGATGTTAATCCAAATCTCTACTATTTGTTGGTAGAGAATGAGCCACTTATTCTGGTAAATTATGTAGATGATGTATTCCTAACTGGGTCATCCAGGCTCATCCAAGATTGCAAGAAGAATCTTGAAGCCGAATTCGACATGAAGTACTTGGGATTGATGCATTATTTTCTGGGGTTGGAATTTTCGCAAAAGAATGGGGAGATCTTCCTTGGACAAGGAAGGTATGCTACAGAAATTCTGAAGAGATTCAGAATGCAGGATTGTCGACACATGGCTACTCCCATGGTCACCAACTAGAAGAAAATAGATGCATCAGAAGACAAAGAAGTAGATCGCACCTTATACAGGCAGCTCATTGGGTCGCTTATGTATTTGGTCAACACTAGGCCAGACATTTGTTTTGTTGTCAACACTCTTAGCCAGTTCATGGTGGAACCAAGAAGGGTGCATTGCGCAACAACAAGACACATTCTTAGTTATGTACGTGGAATAGTCGGATATGGGTTGAAGTATTCCAAAGGGGAGGACATTAGTTTGAATGGGTTCACCGATGCAAATCGGGCAGGTAATTTAGTAGACCGAAAAAGTACCTCAGGGTACTGCTTCAATGTTGGATCAGAGATGATATCTTGGTGCAGCAGGAAGCAGAAATTCGTGGCACTGAGTTCAACAGAAGCAAAATATATGTCAACCAGCACAGCTATGTGCGAAGCCATATGGCTCAAAAAATTGCTTGTGAGCTTATTCAGAAAAAGGATGAAAGTGACCAAGGTTTACTGCAATAATAAGAGTTGTATCAAGCTCTCTAAGAATCCAGTATTTCATGATCGATCGAAACATATAGATATTCATTGTCACTTTATCAAAGACTGTGTTCAGCGTGGGGTAGTACAGCTACAGTATGTTCCCACAAGAGAGCAGGTGGCTGATATACTCAGAAAGGCTCTCAGAAGTGGTAACTTCACTCAGTTCAAAGAGCAAATTGGTATGGTTGAAAAATTGTTTCAATAGCAACAGCAGTTTGCAGTGCAAGGGCAGTTGGAAGTGGCAGTCCCAACAACAACACAAATGCAGACGTTCAGAGGGAGCTGTAGTACATATGTAGCATTGGCAGTGGCAGTGCCAACAACAGCACAGATGCAGACGTTCAGAGGGAGATGTAGTACATATGTAGCATTGGCAGTGGCAGTGTTAAAGGCAACAATACAGTTACAGCAACAACGCAGTAGTTGGCGGACAACATGTCAGACATCACAACGTAGAGGATGATGCTTCATAGTTAGAGAATTATGCAGCAGCAGTATATTGCTAGAGCACATTCCTCGCTAAGAGGGAGTGTTGATTTGGGTTAGCATCAAATGTGCTCTAGGCCTCAAATTCCTAGCCTTTGCACTGTCACTGAAGTCTCCACTCTCTTGCTGACTCAGCTCTGTGTCAACTGCACTGCTGCAAACACTAGCTTTTTGTTGCTCAGTATCCGACTACTACTAGCCACTGCATCTGACACTCTGGCAGCTGACTGCACCACCTAACACTGGTCCATGCTGATACTATTGACTATGGGCTCCTGTTGCAAGGTCTTGATCCAAGAGGTGGACTACTCAAGGATCTTGCCCATCTGTAGTTCTTTAGAACAACAGTACTAGATCACCCCACCTCTCCCCTGGAGGTATCTGGGCAGTCATGGCAAAGTTCCTCCTCGATCTTTGCAATTGCAACTTGCAAATCATGTTTCTCGTCCTTGTCCTTCTTCTTAAGAGGACACTATGTAGCGTAGTGACCAAATTCACCACACCGAAAAACATTTGTTCTTTGAGACATCCTTCTTATGCCTCCGCTGCTCTTGCTGCCCCTTTGATGCAAGGGTTGCATTCTCCTCCTCCCCTTTGGGGTTCGTCCCACTACTACTGCTGCCATCAAGTTTTCACTTGACTAAGTCTTGCCTCATCTCTTCCTTTTGAAGAGCGGCCCACATCCCTTCCCAAACCAACAATTTCTCTCTGCCTCGGATACTCTGGACAAATATTTGCCATTCTTCTGAGACTAAATTTAGGGCCAACCTCACTATCTTTGTAGGTTGAGATGATGCTCCTACAGTTGCCAACTAATCTTAGACTTCTTGGAGCTTCGATAGGAACGGATCAATGTGTTCCCCTTTCTGCAGCCTTCCAGATCTCATTTTCTCCTCCAAGTACATCTTTCGTTGCTCAGAAGATCCTTGATACAACATAGCCAAGAAAACCCACATCTCTTTGGTTGTCCCTTTGCCAGCAGTGTGACATACAACGTGATCCCCCACTCTGCCGAGGATCAACCGCTTGGCCTTCGCCATCTCAGCCTTGTACTTCTTGAGCGGATCTGCATCAGTAGGTTCAACTACCACACTGTCGACATAGCCTTTCAGATCATGCTCATCTAGAAGGCAGGAGATCCTAGCCTTCCAGATCACATAGTTGGATGCTCCGTCCAATCGATCTTGATCTCTCAGCCCATTAGTTGCCATCTCTGCGCAGCTGCTAGGCTGGCCTATGCACTCCCTGCTAGAGTTAGTAGATCTGCTCATCGCTACTGCTGGTCAGCGACTGAGAAATAGAATTTCTTGGCTCGAAATTCACTAAGGAAGAAATTCCCTCAAAAGGTGTCTTCTTCCTTCTTCTGACATTTTTCTGCCCCAACAACTGCTATAAAAAATTGTGTCTCACATGAAGACTGCTCAGCTCTGGATCTGTCGCTGCGCTGCTCTCTCTGCCACTGACAAATCATGAACTAGAAATCTTACCTCTCTGTCAACTCACTCAGAGAGATATTTTCCTCGAGAATCTTGCCCTCCTGGCTTGAACTACACAATCCCTCTGGGGATTCGATCTGCTGCCTACGCAGCACTTCGATCTCCCTCCTCTTCAACGCTGGGCTCTTCCGGTCTGCTCTCTTGCTTCACTTGTGCTTTGATACCATGTGAAAATCGAGTGACCCAAATCCCTATTGCAGAATCTAATGTTATTTCTCCTACTTGCTAATTCTCTTACAAGTTATTTACAGTATTAAACAATAAACATCGAAATGAATACAACTGCAGCCTTCACAACTTAAATAATATGTGGAAACAAGAACTGAGCAAGAAGAAATAACAAACACACAAGTGACGCCGTTGCTTTTGGACCAATGTCCCATAAAAAACCAATGCAAGAAAATCGTTGCAGCAGCTGAGGGATTGTATTATTATGCAGTAGTTTCTGAATACAATTCTTCGGATGCCCAAACTGGCAATCCTATACAGAGATCTAACTAGACAAAAAAAAAGTGACATGATCTCGCCCTAGCACTGGAAAATCCAGGACTGATCTGCAGTGGAGATGAGCCTCTGCACAGCACTATGTCACACCTATGCAACTAATGCGTCACTGTTGTTGGGACTACGTTACACCTCTAGATCTTCTTCTCGTTGGAAAATTCGGCCCTCTGTCCTCCCGGTCTCACACCTCAGCTCTAGCACTGGATCCCGATTGTTCCCCAACAAAAATACGAACTCCCTCTGAAGCTCTGCGCTGTGACAACGTAGCTCTGCATGGCACTGTGCTGCCTCTCCGGACTACTATCTGTCCTCTCTACCTTGCACTCTCCGGATCAGGAAAACTTCCTCCGGAAACTATCCTTGCCACTCACTACAAGAAATCTCCCCGATGACCACTCTGGCAACTGCCACGCTGCTCTCTTGAGAAAATCGATCTCTGATTTCTTGCTTGATGTGTTTTTGAAATGCCCATCAAGCCTCTTCTTATAATCCTCTCGTTGATCCATCAACAACCTAGATTAGATTCTAATCAATGGCTCAGATCGTTTAGACTTAATCCTCATCTTCTTCTAGAAGTTTCACCCCCAATTTAATTAACACCCTTTAATTATTTTAATTTCCTAAGTTTAGATTTAGGCATCGATTAAAAATAATTAATTATTTTAATAAAACTGTCTCCGGGTGGAATTGCCCAAAACAATTTCTGGGTATTTTGGAATACATGTGTCCTAGCCTCCTTGCAAATTTGAGGCTTAGAGCACATCAGATGCTACCAAAAATCAACAGAGAGCAACTTCTCAATGATGATTGGTGGTCTAATTGTAAATATGTTGTTTCTTTCACAGCTCCAATTGTGGAGTTGATTAGGTATCTAGATTTTGATTCCCCCACCCTTGGAGAAGTTTATGAATGTATTGATAGCATGGTAGGCAAGATAAGGCACATCATTCGAGACAGAAACCCCTCTTTGGAGTTCTTCAATGAAATTCACAAGATAATAAGGAAGAGATGGATCAAAGTCAATACCTCTCTTCACATGGCTACTTATGCCCTTAATCCAAAGTGGTATATGGAGAGACCAAACAAAATTCTACCCATTGATGACGAAGTAGTAAAATAAAGCTTTCTTCATGCCAAAAGAAAAATTTATACACCTAATGAAGCAAATGTAATGTGGGAACAATTTATTGATTTTGGTACCTTAAACCCTTCCACATTCTCTCAAGCTACAAGGGTGGACATCAACATTTATGCACAAAAGAATCCCTTTGGATGGTGGTGAATGTATGGGGGGGAAGCCCAAGTGTTAAATTGGCAACTAGGGCCAAACTCCATGTGGGTCGGCTTATTTATGGCAGCTGATATTTTTATTGGATCCCTCTCGTCGAGAGGTGTAGGATTGATCCAAAGATCATCCGATTCCGATAAGTATTTATGGAGATATGAATTTATTTTGTTTATGTAATTATTATCAAGCCGACCAGTGCTTATGTAGGCTCTAGAAGCCCAAACGTCATGTCTATTCACTTATACGTTTTTAGTATAAATAGAAGAAGACTTTAAGTCATTCGACACACTCACTCTCTCGTGATCTCTCTTCATCCTGTTTTGGGTTTGATGGAGAAGAGATCTAAAAGGAGTGCCCTAATATCTACGATGCCCTAATGGAGAATGCAGTCATGAATCAACAGGCAATGAAGATGTATTCATCTACGAATAAAGGTGCAGGGATATAAGTAATCGCAGGACATAAAGCGCAGTTATGAAGAAAACGCAGGACATAATGCTATATATCCAACGTTGTTCATGTTATATGGAACCACATATATATATGCAATATGGAACCACGTTATACGCGGTCATATGAATATGGAATCACACGAATAAAGGTGCAGGGATATAAGTAATCGCAGGACATAAAGCGCAGTTATGATGAAAACGCAGGACATAATGCTATATATCCAACGTTGTTCATGTTATATGGAACCACATATATATATGCAATATGGAACCATGTTATACACAGTCATATGAATATGGAACCACATATATATTTATATTATATATATATATATTAATATATATATCAATCCAATGACCTAACTCGCAGGCAGAGTGTTGGGTCATGAAACCTTCCACGCAGATCATGATACGCTCAGTAATATACCACACAAATCACGATGCACTGGGAAGTCAAGTCATGGTGATACACGCAGATCAACACAGATATACCATGTGGTTGAAACACTGGACAGTCATAGCCGCAGCCAAGTGGAAAAGATAAAGCCGCAGTCATAGGAACGCAGTTCTGTTCATGTACGTTGTCCACACAGTCATAGTCGCAGCCAAGTGGAAAAGATAAAGCCGCAGGCATAGGAACGCAATTCTGTTCATGTACGATGTCCACACAGTCATAACCGCAGTCATGAAATCACCCAACCGCCCTAAGGGAAGATACATGTTTTATAGGTTTCTTACGTTGATGGAAACCTATACATGATGAGGATTCTACGCACAGCTACATGAAGATATGCAGACCATATACGCAATCATAAAGACCTTCTGCGCAGATAAAGGAACTCCACACGCAGTCATGGAAACTCATGCATACAAATGCAGTCATGAGAACAATGTTGTCACAATAGAAAGATATATGTAGCTAGAATGCATCTTACGTTCTGGGCCAAAGCAATGAAATTGTCATTATAATAATGGAAGCCTGTTGACAGTGTGATATAGACAACATGATATGTATGAGCAGCATGATGCATATGAGCAGTATGAGCAGTGTGATGCATATGGGCAGTATGAGCAGCATGATGCATATGGGCAGTATGAGTAGTATGATGCATATGGGTAGTATGAGCAGCATAATGCATATGTATGAGATCATGAGCATCATGATGAATAAGATCATGTGCATGGGCAGCACAATGATGCATGGAACATGGACAACATCATAGTAAATGTAATCATGAGCATGGGCAACTTGATGGTAGATGAGACCATGGAAAGATGCAGCATGATGAGCAACATGAAGATAAGAGCAGCTCAAACATCTAGATCCAGCACTGTGATGAGGCAGCATGGTGCTACATGGTAAGGTGCGGCAAATGGACGAAATGCAGCGCTACGATAGGTGAAGTCGTCACCTTGGAGAATCAGTTGAAGCAGAATGTCTTCAACTGATCTCATCATTATACGAAATGATCTATGCTAGATCTAGATAAGTCAAAGTGTTGACTTCTATTGGAAATGTACTCTCTCTCCTTCTCTTTCTCTGCTGAACTTTGAAGATAAAGAAGATTTGATCAAAGGGTTTCCCCACACATTGTGGGGTTTGTCTCTGGCTAGCGCCACATCTTGTGTCCTCTTGTCTTGGCTTGTCTTCTGCGATTTATATTTATGTTCTATCTGCACTATCTGCAGTTTATCTTAATGCTGATGTGATTGCTAACTGTGAAAATTTAAATAAATTGCTCTAGCATAGAACATACCTAAAATTAACACCAAGAGCTTTGAAATCTTGCCTCACACTTGCTATCTCAAGTTTCTAGTTCATCGGCAGCTAAAAGGAATTGCTCCACTTATAGTTTCATTCACTATGTTAAGAGGAATAGGGTTACCTCTAAGAGAGCAGAGAAATTTGTTTATATGCATAGTAGTCTTCGACTTCGCTCAAGGAAGCTACTTGAGTATTTAAAGGTCCCTGCCGCAAGATGGGATGCTGATGCTAAGGATGCTTCTCAGATTGATGATGATGAGGATAATCCTTCACCAAATGCAATTTTAGTTGGCACCTTTGGATGGCATTCCGGGTGATCTTGGTATTGATGATGGTGATGATGGAATTGGAGTGCCTAGCAAGGCTCAACCCAAATGGATAGTCTTGATGCCGAAGATTGCACGTTATGATCATCTTCAACTTTAATGTTATATTTTGGCCTTTGAGCATTTTTTAACCATGTATTACTTTGCCACTTTGGGCATTTGCCATTTTTTTTTACTATGTACTACATTGGGCATGCTAACAAAATGAATATTAATATGATGAGTTCTTTCATTTTCATTATGTTTCTTAAATTCAAAAGTGTCCCTTGAATCATTTACATTTTCAAATTTTCAGTTTTGAATTTGATATTCATATAATGAATTAAAATTTTGAATTGATTTTAATATTTGAACATTTTGATTTAATATTAATTTTGATTATTTAATGAATATTATTATATTAAAGTTTCAAAAATATAAGAATTTTAAACTATATAATTAAAGAAATATTTTTATTTTATATTTTTATATTTTTATATTTATATATATATGCTGCTCCTGATCAGCCGTTTCCTGTAAATTGGGGAAACCTATAGCCGTTCAGGACACCCTTACCCAAGTTCCCAACGTTCCCCCGTTCCAAAATTCATGCAACATATAAAAAATACAATTTTTTCAGGTCGGATTGCAATTTTTTCAAAATGAAAAAATCTCTGATTTAATCGTTTCAGGAAAAAACTATCGATTTTCGCAACAATTTTCTGAACCTCATATCACTACCATCACTGCAAGCAAGGAGATTCATGGCAGCCTTTCACCTATGATTCACTATTATGCAATCAATCTCTTGGGTAACATGCGATCTGGTACAATTATGCCTTGTTGTAGCTTCCTAAATCTTTTGGTTGCCACTGCTTAGAATGATTTCCAATGTTATGATAGTTTATGTGCACTTATTTAGAATTTTATTCACCTGAGGCACACATTCACTTCACTTGTTTCTGTTAATTTGTTGTTACAACTGTCTCTAGGATCTGATCCCAACCATTCTAAATTGTTATTAAAACTTACCCTTGCTCTTGACTGTTTACGAACAGCCCAAGAGTGGGTCCTTTGTGTGCTGATTGCCTCAGATTTTCTGCAGATGTATTTATTAGATGGAAGCATACACCCACTAGGGACACCCCTCTATGACTGGAAAAGCACCAGCCTGAACGGAGAGGCTTCCATGTTTCAACCATAACTGGGGTTGGTTTGCCTACAGTTGTTAGGAGAATCTACCTATGCAGATTTGCACGATAACAGGGATCTGCCTACAACATCCTCACTGCTAAAGAAAACACCCCCTCAACACAAGATATTATTGTGTAAATGGGAAGAAGAACAAGAGCATTCATACACAAAGGCCACATTACCCAATAATTGCCTTTCCTTAGGAGAAAAAAGATCAAATATGTACCTTCTATGAACAATATATAATACAAATACAATGTTACAATTCACTTTTGTTCAATTAGGACATACCTGACTATTAGCTTGCCCAAAGCTAGCAGGTGCCAAGCAAATGTCAACGCCTCCAATATGCTCCCAAAATTCTTGCTTTCCTACAAGGTGCCGCCACCTACCTCCAAATATTATCTGTGTCAAGATCAAAATCTGTGTAAGAAAGCATATGCAACACTTGCCATAAACCTATTATTAGTCTTAGATATTATTACACCTAATCCTCAACACATGACAAGCTATCAACCACAAGAATGACATGTGGATGTCATCCCATAGAAATTCAGTTTTAACCAACAATCTGTAAATATTGGTGCTTTTAGTAGACATGACTCAAGGTAGTATGAATACTTCCGAGTAGGAAACTTGTTAGGTGACTTAATCTACACCTATCTTGAACTGAGAACATAAAGCATAAACGCGTTCCAAGCTAAGCTAGTACTTTCATAATTAGTGGTTTATTCTTACCACAGCCACCGGAGGAAGTGAAGAATAGTCACTCTGTTAATTTTAGGTATGTTATATACTTAGAGCAATTTATTTCAATTTTCACAGTTAGCTCAATTAAAGTAAACTACAGATAGAACATAAACATAAATGGCAGAAGACAAGCCAAGACAAGAGAACACAAGATGTGGCGCTAGCCAGGAACAAACTCCAATGTGGGGAAACCCTTGATCAACTCTTTCTTATATATTCTTCAATAGTTCAGCAGAGAGAGAGAGAGAGATAGATCATCTCTAAGAAGATGATACATGAGGTAGCTGAACTCAGTGGAAGACATGCTGTTCAACTCATTCTCCAAGGTGACTCCATCACCATGATGCACCTATCATTGTGCTGCTCTTTCATCATCATGCTGCTCCTCACAATGCTGCACCCATTGTCACTATGCGGCATCTCATCACGCTTCACTAATCATGACTATACCCATCACTGTACTGCATCTCCTCTTGCTGCACTATACTGAGCTCTTCATTGCACTATGCTGCACCCAAATTAATGCTGCAATACCTCATCATCCTGTTGCTGCTATATGTCCATCATAACCATGCTGTCCCATTGCTGCAACATACTGCACCATGTTGCCTTCATCATGCTGCTACCTATCACATCATTATGATGCTACTTGTTGTGCACTGTGCTGCATCATTATTACGCTGCATATACCAGCGTTAGCTGCTTGCTATGGCTTGCAGCCTAGCAGAGCAGCTAGGCTATAGTTCAGGTTCAAACATACAGCTTCTCCCTCAATGTAGAGATAGCTGTTACCATACATAATCCAGGCTGAACAATAGTCTTTAGACGTGACTGCTAGATTTCCATTGTAGTGACTTAGGGCAGAATACAAGTAGCATATAGAAGGTAGTATATGCATCCTTCTAGACTGCAACCATAGTGTTAAGGACAGCGTTAATTCCTATCATTAGGCCAGCGTATATATCTTACAGCAGTGGATATTATGACAGCGGATTAAGGTCTCCTCACGACAAGGTATCTGTGGTATAGAAGACAGCAGCTAGGGCTCATTTGAGGCTTCCTTTAACAGTGTATGGAAGCCTCCTTTCTGCGTTGAGGAGCCCTCTTTAAGGATAGAGAAAGAGTCTCTATCTATGGTGAGAAGACCTGCGGCTAAGGCATGAAGACCTGCGGCTAGGGCTTGATAGAACATGCAGCTAGGGCAGAATAGGACAGCGTATTAGGGCAGCGTGTATAGGCCTTAGATCTCCCTGCTTGGACTGTGGCTAGGCATCCTTTAGACAGCGTATGACGGTAGGTTAGGGCAGCAAATGGGAGCCTCCTTACTGCTGTTAGGGTATCCCTTTTGCTGCGTCTAAGGGCTGCCCCAAACCCTTCCAGAACAACGTATAGATTAGGGCCTGATAGGACTGCGTTAGGGTCTGCTGTTAGGCCTCCTTCACCGTGCTAGATCTCCCTTTCCCCCTACGTCTAGGGCTTTGTGCTCTTAGACTTCTCTTCCACTAAAACCCAAAACACGTAGAAAGAAATCAAAAGTGAAGTGTGTGTCCAAATGACAATCAAGTCACCTCCTTTTATACTAAAACGTTGAGCACATGAGGGGGTTATTTGGTTGCTGGCCAACCTTGACAAATTGTCCCATAACACAAATAAATTCATATCTCCATGAATACTTATCGGAATCGGATGATCTTTAGATCAATCCTACACCTCTCAATGAGAGGGATCCAAGAAAAATATCAGCTGCCATAAATAAGATGACCCACATGGAGTTTGGCCCTAGTTGCCAATTTTAACATACTCCAATCTTCATTAGGCATGGAAATTATTAGAACGGTGTCATAAGGTCAAGCTTTGCTCAATGTGAAGTATTGGCTAACTACACAAAGTCAAACTAAACATAACATAAAGCAGCAAGAGTATTTGGGAAAACAGGATATTCCACACCCGATGAACACCTTCAATAATCAATCACACAGCCAAATCAAAGATCATAACTCTACTATTTTTACCTGGTTTAAAACTTTAACACCTCTATAAGGGAAACACTCCATGGCCCTAGCCAACATGGCCACTTGAGGCAATTTTATTAAGGCCAAAGAAAATTTGTACATAATCGAGTTTCTCACAATCACTCATCAAGCATAACCCTGCACACTCCTTATATAGAGACCATGGACCCATCAAATGTTAAGGGCACAAATCAATAGCAGTTAGTATTGAGGAGAATATGAACCATTGGATCACTCTATGTCTAGAAGATATCATGACCATTAGATTACAATGCAACTAATGCATACTAAAGAAACGCACTTTTACCTAATAGACACATTAGACCAAGTTGAACTTAACTAACATCTACGTGTCTAAATATTCTAACCAAGAGAAATAAGGGTGAATCATAGAGTGTTGATTTGGGGTAGCATCAGATGTGCTCCAGCCACGAAAATTGGTGGAGAGGCTAAAACACATGAGATCTCCAAGACTCAAAAATGGTTTAGGCAGAATCTAACCAGTTTGGGAGATATTAAAATAATTAATATTTTTAATGGAGTCTCTAAGTCTAAATTTAAGAAAAATAAAATATTAATGTGAATTAATATAAAACTAAATTAGAATGGTCCAAAAGTCATGGATCAAGCCAGATCTAATCTTAGTCGTTGATTAGGGACTTAATCTCGGTCGTTGAATTGTCAACGAGAAAAGTATAAGAAGAGGCTTGAGGGTCAGTTGGAGAACAAATCGAGTTGATCAAGAATTCGATTTTCTGGGCCAGGGCTTATTGAGGAAATCGAAGGAGTGATCAGAGTTGCAGTGAAGGAGTAGTGAATACAATAGCAGAGAGGCAGAGATAGTACCAAGAGCATCAGTGCAGAAGCCGGGAGAGGGTTGACGCAGAGCCAACTAGAGGCCACGCAAAGGCAACCAGAGGCCACGCAGAGGCAGCCAAGAGCTGCGCGAAGCCTGAGGAGGGCCAGCGCGGGAGATGCAAAGGCTCCAGAGGCTGACGCAAAGCCCCGAGAGGCTGACACTGGCCTAACACTAGGCCAAAGAAGCTGATGCAGACCCTAGAGACTGATGCTGGGAGATTTCATGGGACAAATTGGTGCTGGAGAGATGGATAGGGTAATGCAATCCCTATCAGGTTAACATAGAGCAACAGAAGTGTTGTCGTGTTGCTGTGGGATCGTTCCTCCAGTGATTTAGCCAGAATATCTGTCTCTGACTGAGAGGTACTACTGCCAAGGGCATTCTCTGTTGGGTAAGCCATTTCTAGCACCCAAATTGTATTATGAAACTACTTAATAATAAAACCCTTTGATAGCTGCACCGGTTTTCCTACATTGGGTTTTTCCAAAGACATTAGTCCAAAAATAACTGTCACTTGTGTGCTTGTTTCTTTTAGTTGATGATCTGTATGTGTTGATATTCTACTTGTATTTATTTTCAGTATTTACATGGTAATAACTTGTTAAGTAATTGAACAAGTAGGAAGAAATAAATCAGATAGTACAAAAAGAATTTCTAACTGATAGACTTAGAAATTCCAACATAAAGAATGTCATATGAACTACCATGTTCAAGGACAAAGAATTTTATAATAAAGAAGCACATATGACAAAAAAAATCATGAAGCACATAAGAATCTTTTGCAAAAAAGTGTAATATTGAAACATAAAGTCAAATTCAAATATTGCATGTCTTAAGTAATTGAACAAGTAGGAAGAAATAAATCAGATAGTACAAAAAGAATTTCTAACTGATAGACTTAGAAATTCCAACATAAAGAATGTCATATGAACTACCATGTTCAAGGACAAAGAATTTTATAATAAAGAAGCACATATGACAAAAAAAATCATGAAGCACATAAGAATCTTTTGCAAAAAAGTGTAATATTGAAACATAAAGTCAAATTCAAATATTGCATGTCTTAAAAAGCAAAGACAATTTAAATTGTGATGGAACCATTATGATTTTAATTACAATCAATTTAGAATCCCAAATGTTACCTATATAGTTCCCTTCAAAGCCAATCTGTGTTGTTGCTGACATTGTTGTATTGTTGCCAACTCTGCATCTGCACTGCAACTCCTTCTCATCTGTTGTTGTTGCAACTGCAACTACTGCAATTGAGAAGCATCCAAAATATTGAATCAACTATGTTCAGTATGATGCATTTGTCTCCCAAGTCTCTGACTGCTACTAGTATCTGCATTGTCACTAAAGAATCTATGTTGTTGCCAACTCTGCACTGAGCCACCTGCTCTGCTGTCAACACTGCACTTCACTCCTCAGCATCTGACTGCTACTAGTCTACAACTGTCACTCTAGTACTGATTGCATCAACTACCATTGATCCATCATGTTATTGAATATTGTGGGCTCCTATAGCAAGGTAATGATCCATGAGGTGGACTCCTCAAGGACCCTACCCAAATCTGTAGCTCTCTAGGGCTACAACTCCAAGTCACCTCACCTCACTCCTAGAGGTATGGTTGCGAACATCGCGAAGTCTTCCTCCAACCTATAGGACAGCTTGTCGATCTCAGCTAACGTTGCCTGCAGGTTATGCTTCTCCAACTTGTCCTTCTTCCTTAGAGGACACTGCATGTTGTAGTGACAGAGCTCATCACATCTAAAGCACTTGACCTTTGACAGATACTTTTTCTTTCCTTGTTTCCCCTGCCCCTGACTGGGACCCTTTGATGCGAGGGCCACATTTTCCTCCACCACCTTCGATCCGTTGTTACTACTGCCACTGATGGAGCTCTTTAACAAAGCTAGCCTCAACTCCTCATCCTACAAGTCTGACCACATCCTTTCCCATTCAGGTAGTTTGTCTCTACCCAATATACTTTGGAAAAAAACTTGCCACTCCTCAAAGACACGATTCAGTGCCAATTGCACTAGCTCTATTCGTTGAAGCGTTGCTTCAACAACTGCAAGCTAGTCTCGGACCTCCTGAATCCTGGTGAGGAAGGGTTCTATGTCTTCCCCTTCAACATCCTGACGTATCTCAACTTTTATTCTAGGAACATCCTCCGCTACTCGGAAGTGCCCTAATATAGCGTGAAGAGAGCATCCCACATCTCTTTGGCAGTATCCTTGCCAACTATATGTGAGACTATATGGTCCCGAACTCCATCCAGGATCAACTGCTTCGCTCACACCATCTCCTTCTTCTATTCCTTTAGTTGATCCGCATCCTAGGGAACTGCCATAACACTGTCTATGTAGAGATTCATGCCATATTCATCCAATAGGAAGGACATTCTAACCTTCCAAATGACATAGTTGGAGGAATACTCCAACCTATCCTGATCTCTTAAGTCCAGCTATGGCCATGTTAAAAACTATCGAAAACTCCCTCCTTCCCTCTGCTTGGCTACTACTCTGTTATTTGCACTCCCTTCTGGAATGCGCAGATCTGCTAGTTGCTACTGCCAAACTGCCTCAAAAAATCGAATTTCTGAGACTCGAAGTTCCCTAAGAGAAATTTTCCCTCTATTGTGTGTGCTTTTCTCTTTCACCCGACATTGGTTCTATAACTACAAAACCCTTTGTGTCCAACCAGAAATCTGCTCAACAAAAATCTGAGTTACAACTGCTCCCTCTCACGCTAGAATCACTTCCTGGGAAATTCGACTTTTCTACCAACCTGCAACTGAAAAAAATCGAACCCTTGCCTCTGCAACTCGGCCTACCTATCAAGGAACTGTGTCGCCTCTAAGAATTTCAACCTGTTGCTCCCACTATGCAATGAAATTCTCTTCTCCGCTTCTGAGCTTCCCAGCTGATCATTCACGCTCTGATACCATGTGAAAATTTCAAAAATAAAATCCAAATTGTAGCAACTGGTATTAATTCTTCTAACTGATAAATTAATTATTCAATTTATTGCTACGGCAACATCAAATTAAACACATTACAACCTTCACAAATAAAATATCGAGGAAATAATAGTACTGGAAACTAAAAAATTCTAGCACACATACAAAATAGAAATGACACTGTTATTTTTGGCCATTTGTCCCCAAAAAAACCCAACTTGGGAAACCGGTGCAGCAGTGAGGGTTTTTATTATTATGCAACAATGAAAATCTTAGTATAGTCTGGATGCACAAATTGGCAATTGTAATATTCCTAATTAGTTATGGCTAATTGGAATATTCGATTTTGTCCAATTTTTGCCTTCTATAGTTATTTGTAAATAAAAAGTGAGGACGGGGGAACATAACCCACTTTAGAATAAAAAGTCACTTCCTAGGTAGCACAACGTTGTGACTTAAAGGGGAGCCAAGGGGGCCAAAGGGGGACGCAAAAATGGGGCCCACGCAGACACATGGAGGGATTGCGCAGGAGGGAAGGAACACATGGCAAGAAGGGGATCACGCAGGAAAAGGTGGGCCTAGGGATTGTGAAAGGTAGAGGCTATAAGATAGAGAGGAACCCCCTAATTTTGGGATCATTCAGTTATGTGCATTTAGAGCTAGTTGTTCAACTTCTAAGCACGCTGGCTGTTTAGCTAGTCTGCAGCACTATTTAGTGCATCGAGTGTCTCTGTTCAGAGATCTCACCCTTAGCCCCGAGGGACTTCGAGTGCCTACTTGGGCAAGGTATTTCCTTTGGTGTTTCAGCAATAGTTTCATCAGCATTCCAACAGTAGTCCTAGCAGCGTTTTGGAGGACTACGCAGCACTGGGAGAGGGACGCAGTTCATTCTGGTAGCGGTTGGGGATTGTGGTTTGTAGGAGGATTTTTTCTATGTGAGCGAGCAAGGGACCAGCCCTTGCCTATTGGAGGATTTTGGTAGAGTTTTCAAGTGGAGATTCAGGCAGAATTTAGAGGGGTTTTCAGAGGCAGCGCAGAGCCTTGGAGGAACTGCGCAGATTCCTAGGAGGGTTATTTTCGGGGATCGGCCATTTCAGGAAAGCTTTCTGGGTTTTTCTGGGTTTCTTGAGTAGAGCCCGAATCTAGAGTTTCGGCTTTTTCCAAGGAGGGGAGCAGCCCCAAATCATCATTTGTTTCCTAGCAACAGCAGCAGCACAACAACAGCATTCACTCAAGGGGGGCATTCTTGTCATTCTGAGAGTATTTCTTCACTTGCCTTGTGCAAGTCGAGGTGCCATTTGTCTAATCACCTTTTGTACTCATTTTATTGCTCAGTATAATAAAATGGCTCAGCATCTTCTCGCTACATTTCTTGTGTATCTACTTAAATTTCCGGTTTACATTATTATATGCTTTTCCACTATTATTTTATCACTTTTGGGTTATTATATCATTTGCACATATTTGGTTGGAGTTTTTGCTGGTGTTTGAGGTATATTCCAAGTTAGGAATATTACAGTGGTATTAGAGCATAGATTTGGCTCAGCCTGTGAAGCTGGCAATCTAGAAAACCAGGGGAAAAACCCTACATTTGTTACAGAGGTAGGAGGTACAAAGATACTGGACGTAGGTTGGAGAATACCTACAGAGAGGGAGATTGTGTTCCTGTGGCAAACATAGAACAGAAAGAACCTGTGGTAGACGCAGAACAGAGAGAGCTAGTAGTGGACGCAGAACAAATGGCAGACGAGGACAGGAAGAGATTTGCGGATATGCTCCTCAAATCAGTGCAAGATCTGTCAAGGCAGATTGAAGTGATGGGGCAGAGATTCACGGCAGTAGAGGCCAGACAACGGGAGAGCCCACGAGTTTTTCAGAATGGTGAGGGATCAGGTGCATCCCATCATTTGCCAAAGCAGCGTGATACTGCGCAGCAGGTGGCCTCACAGGCCCCTACACGCTCTACCATGCCCACGTTTCTAGGAGCAGACACGGGGGTCGGGGCCCAGCAGGAGGCAGAGCCCGACCATATGGGCGATTATTTTGCAGAGTACCAAGCATATGGGCAGGAGTTTAGGGATGCCCTTTCATTCAGAGACTTTGTTCAGCTCCAGCGGGATAGTAGGCCCCGCGATCATCACAGAGGAGATCGGCATTACCATGACGGTGACACCCACTAAGCAACAAGTAGATTCCACTTGCCTACGTTTGATGGATCATCAAACAGTTTGGCAAAGTCTTGGGTGGAGAAGCTGGACATTTATTTCCAGCTTAACCAGATGTCAAAGATAGAGGCCATCAAGGTGGCAACATTGCATTTGGATGGCGAGGCCCAGGATTGGTGGTTTCACGGGATGGTTACACTCGGGCACTCTACAGTGACGACATATGCGGAGTTTACCAAGAGGTTGATGGAGCGATTTGATTGGAGGGATCCGAAGCAGCATTTTGTTGAGCTGACGAGGCTCAAACAGACAAGGAGCCCAGAGACCTACATTGCAAATTTCTTAAGAGTCTCGGTGATGGTGCCGGACCTATCCACGGCACAGAGGGTCTATATGTATGTTGATGGGTTAGGAAAGCCACTTCGAGGTCTAGTCCGATCCACTAGACCAACCACGCTCCAGGACGCTATCAGCAGGACCCGGGACTTACAGGATATCTTACCCAGGACCCGAACACCTTACCCCCAAAGACAGCCTTTTCAGTCTAAGAGGAAGGATGTGAGGATTCCACCTCCAAAGGGGAATCCAAGACGAGTGCAGATCGAGGACGATGTCAAGAGGGTGCTGAAGAAGAAGCGGTTGTGCTTCACATGTCAGGAGTCGTGGGCACCGGGACATAGATGTGCTGCTGGCAAAGCACATTTTATTGAAGTCTTCTCCGAGAGTGTGGAGAAGAGGATGACAAGGAGGATGTGGAGGTAGGAGATAGTCATACCATACAGGGACCTTTGCCACCTCCATCACCAACAGCAGGTGGTGCATCATTTGCACCCAGGAGGGGCCCTTGCAGCGTTGCGGGGAGTTCCCAAATATCTGATGCTATGCGTACAAGGGACAGTACGTGGCCAGCGCATATCAGTTCTGGTTGATAGTGGGGCAACCCACAACTTCATCGATGCACAGATGGTTGAGCGGAGAGGTATTCAGACAGAGAGCTTCGATGGGTTTTCAATATTGGTCCTAGGAGATCAGACCATGACATGTGCTTATTATGTTCCGGAGCTTTCGGTGACGATGGGCACCTACACATTGATTGACCACTCTTTCATGGTCGATATTCCGAACACCAACATGACACTGGGTGTTTAGTGGCTTATCACTCTAGGGAAGGTCACGACGGATTGGAAAACCCTAGAGATGGAGTGGGATGATGAGAAGACAAGGATGCATGAGAAGATACGGGGACAGCACACATATCCGCCTCAAACTGTGTCGGCTCATCGGATGGAGGCAGCCTTTCGGAAGGGAGACATAGAGTGGTCAGTGGAACTGTGTGCATCAGAGGCAGGAACTACAGGGTAGATGGTACATCTAGAGATCCAGACCATCCTTGATCAGTATGCCATAGTGTTTGGAGAGATTCCACCAGGACAGCCACCGGATCGGGGGTTTGAGCACACTATCGAGCTTGAGCAGGGCATCCAAGCAATGATCACCACCCCCTATAGGCACCCCAAGGCCTATCAGGATGAGATTGAGCGGGCTATCCAGGAGTTGCTGGCACTTGGGCACATTCGTCCGAGCATGAGTCTTTTTGCTTCTTTCGTGGTGTTGGTGAAGAAAAAGGACGGTACATTGAGGATATGCATTGACTACAGGGCCCTGAACAAGAAGACCCTGAAGAACAAGTACCCTATACCGAGGATCGATGAGTTGATGGACGAGTTGAGGGGAACACGATTCTTCGCAAAGATTGATTTGAGATCTAGGTACCATCAGATTCGCGTGAGGGAGCAGGATGTTCCCAAGACCGCCTTCAAGTGTCACTATGGGCACTTTGAGTTCTTGGTGATGCCCTTTGGGCTAACCAATGCCCCCGCTACATTTCAGTCCTGCATGAATCACATCTTCCGTAGTCACCTGAGGAAGTTTGTGTTGGTGTTCTTTTATGACATTCTCATTTACAGCAGGACTTGGGAGGAGCATCTCTAGCACATTGAGACAGTATTGCATATCTTACAGGAGTAGCGGTTCTATGCCAAACTCTCCAAGTGTGAGTTTGGGTTGACGGAGATGTTGTATCTGGGACACATCATAGGGGTGGACGAAGTGAGGGTCCATGGGGAGAAGATCAGGGCCATCAGGGAATGGCCGGAGCCGAGAAACGTGATGGAACTTCGAGGATTCATTGGCATTTGCACTTACTACCGGAAGTTCGTCAAAGGTTTCTCACAACTTGTTGCACCCTTGACAAATTTGACGAAGAAGGGGGCATTCAGTTGGTCAGACACAGCGCAGCGAGCCTTTGACAGGCTCAAGGAGGTTATGAGCAGCTGCCCAATGCTTGCATTGCCAGATTTTACGCAGCCATTTGTCTTGGAGTGTGATGCGTCGGGAGAGGGGATCGACACAGTATTGATGCAAGGAGGTCACTCTATAGCCTTTGAGAGCCAGAAGCTCCTTCTGCACAAGAGGTTGTATTCTATATACAACAAGGAGATGTTGGCCATCATGCATGCATTGGCTAAGTACCGGCAGTATTTGGTGGGTAACAAGTTCAAGGTGAGGACTAATCACAACAGCCGCAAGTTCTTTTTGGAGCAGAAGCAGCTACAGGAGAGGCAGCAGAAGTGGATCAGCAAGATCCAAGCATATGACTTTGACATTGAGTATGTCAAGGGTAAGAACAACGTGGTAGCAGATGCCCTTTCACGTAGACGATCCACGTTGTCTCTTATGAGCTTGGATATCGATTGGAGGGCTTGACTCTTAGTAGAGTACTCCAAGGACAGATTTGCATGTGAGGTTCTGGATGGGCAGGTGGCAGATGACAGGTACAGGGTGGTCGATGAGATCATCTATTACAAGGACCAGATCTTCTTGACTGAGGAGTCTCAGCTCAAGAAGAAAATACTCCAGGCATCACATGATTCCCCATTGGCAGGGCATCAGGGTTTTACCAAAACCTACAGGGCCATTAGGGAGAGGTTCTCATGGAAGGGCCTCAAGGAGGACGTACTCCAACACATCGGGGGAGTGCGATGTTTGCCAGAGGAACAAGGGAGAGATGAGCCATCCCGCAGGATTATTGCAGCCTCTTCCCATTCTGGAGGGGAAATAGGAGAGTATTTCGATGGATTTCATCACAGGGTTGCCCATGGTACAGGGCAAGGATTGTATCTTTGTCGTCATTGATCGACTGACGAAGTACGCACATTTCTTTGCCATATCTGCGCACTATACAGCAGCACAGGTGGCCGAGTTGTTCTTCATGGAGATCTTCAGGCTACATGGTCTTCCTAAGACCATCGTCAGTGACAAGGACAGCCATTTCATGGGCGAGTTTTGGCAGGAGCTTTTTCGATTGGTAGGGACGGAGTTGACACTGAGTACCAACTATCACCCACAGATGGATGGGCATACAGAGATAGTTAACAAGTGGCTATAGGGCTACTTGCGTAGCTATGTCAGTGGGCAGCAGCGAGCATGGCTGAAGTGGCTGCATCTGGGGGAGTACTGCTACAATACTTCACATCACATGTCCATTGGTATGTCACCATTCTATGCCTTATATGGATATCATCCTTTATCTTTCGTCGACATGATGTTTGGTGATAGCAGGGCTCCTAGAGCCAAGATCTGGATCCAAGAGAGTCAGGATATCCTCTGAGCTCTCAAGGATAACATGGCTACAGCGCAGAACCAGCAGAAGCTATATGCCGACAGGGGTCGGGTGGAGAGGCCATTTGAGGTAGGGGACATGGTCTACCTACGAGTACAGCCATACTAACAGTCATCACTAAAGCAAAAAGAGGCTGAGAAGCTCAAGCCCCACTTTTATGGGCCATATAAGGTGATATGCAGGATTGGACAGGTTGCATATGAGTTGGAGCTGCCCCAAGGCAACAAGATTCATAACATTTTTCATGTATCATGCCTGAAAAAGGCATTGGGGCAGCAGCTGACCGTGACAGATGAGCTACCACCCATGGATGATGAGGGGCATTTGGTATTACAACCGGAAGCTATTATTGACACTAGAGAGAGACAACTGTAGAGCAGGACGGTCTGGGAATTCTTGGTGAGGTGGAAGAATTTGCCGGATGAGGATGCCACTTGGGAGAGTGAGAAGATCTTACAGCATCCATCACTTCAGTTGCTTGAGGACAAGCAACATTTTGCCAGGGGAGACTATAATATTCCTAATTGGCTATGGCTAATTGGAATATTAGATTTTGTCCAATTTTTGCCTTCTATAGTTATTTGTAAATAAAAAGTGAGGACGGGGGAACATAACTCACTTTAGAATAAAAAGTCACTTCCTAGGTAGCACAACGTTGTGACTTAAAGGGGAGCCAAGGGGGCCAAAGGGGGACGCAAAAATGGGGCCCACGCAGACACATGGAGGGACTGTGCAAGAGGGAAGGAACACATGGCAAGAAGGGGATCACATAGGAAAAGGTGGGTCTAGGGATTGTGAGAGGCAGAGGCTATAAGATAGAGAGGAACCCCCTCATTTTGGGATCATTCAGTTATGTGCATTTGGATCTAGTCGTTCGACTTCTGAGCACGCTGGCTGTTTAGCTAGTCTGCAGCATTGTTTAGTGCATTGAGTGTCTCTGTTCGGAGATCTCACCCTTAGCCTCGGGGGACTTCGAGTGCCTACTCGGGCAAGGTATTTCCTTTGGTGTTTCAACCATAGTTGCAGGAATCGCGCCCCCCCCCCCCGCGCATCCTAAGCCCGAAGCGCGACTCGAACGCGAGCGGTCCCAGAATCGATAGGCGAAGCGCGCTTCCAAAAATTAGGTGGCGCGATTCCGTCATTTTTAGGCGATTCCTGCCATTTGAGGAGGCGTTGCCCCAGAAGCGCGATTCCGGAGGTGCTTCGGGCATGGGGTGGCGCCACGCAACCTGCCCGGAAGCGCACGCCACCCAGGCGCCACCCGCACGCCACCCAGGCGCAACCCGCGGGGCAGCGGTTTAACTTAATTTTTTTTTAATTTTTTTTAAAAATTAACCTAACTAAACATGAGGGGGTGGGTTAGGGTGAGTTTAGG
>APFE030968312.1:155867-176731 GCA_000404065.3 Pinus taeda | reverse complement strand
CCCCCCCCCAAATCAAAACCTTGAAACGCCACCCATATGGATCCGTGGGTGATCCGCCACCCGAAATACGTCCCAAAAATTTTGAAATGCGGATCGACCCGAAAGAGCCACTTCCTGCCCTGTGGGAACCGTCCGGCCCGATTCGTGTTTCAAAATTGTTGGGATGCCTTTCGGGGGGCGAATCACCTAGCAGAAACGCCACGTTTCGAGGCCAAATCCGTACGAATCGCGACTGACTTCGTGGACAGTCGGCCAGTTCCGTTGTGCGGAACTACAAAAGCAATTTTTTTTTTTTTGTTAACTAGTGGTTGGGGGTGGGTCTAAGTTGTGTTAGGGACGGGAATGAAGGGATTAAAAGGCTCTTTCACCTCTCATTTGCTCACTTATATTTTTGGAGAGCTTGGAGAAGAGAAGAGAGACTTGAGGAGAGCTTAGAGGAGTGAAGGAGCTAGGAAAAGGAGGAGGAGCTTGGAGGAATAAAGAAGGGCCACCATCTACAAGAGCTAAAAAGGTAAGTGCAAACCCCAAACTCCCTAATTTTTTTGTCATTGTTTTTTGTATTTTTCTCCTCCCTTGTGGAACCATGTGACCTGTTACCCACCACTTTGTGGGTGATACCACAGGAGAAATTTTTCCTCCATGATGAGCCTCAGTCGGCAGCCACCGGCCCCTTGATGCCTCCTACTAGCTCGTTGTGCCATTTCTCTACCACCTAAACCAGCCATGTGCTCCCTCACCCACCTGTTTTGATCATATGTTTGAAGGTGGGCGTCCCGAATCTAAAGGTATGTCTCGTCATTTGGTAATTGAGTATTGGGTTTACTTATCATGGATACTTATGGGTATGGATTGATGGGGGGATTTGGCAGAAAGAGTGGGCTTAGTTTGTGCTCTTGTCCCCTTGATCTCTTTTGGTTGTTACCCTTGGATCTTAGCACAATGGGATCTCCTTTATTGACCATTTGGTTCTGGGTGGTACTACTTGGGAAACCCCAAATTTGGATGCATGGTCCCGCTCCTTTATCTGCACATATTGTTCCCTTTCCACTCACTATACCCCCAATCAGCTTTTCTCCCACCTGAATCCACATTCCCATTCTGGGTCCACATAGGGCTAGCCTCCCTATCCCCTCGCCCCCACCTTGGCTCAGGCCTAGAATGATGCCCCAGAGGTTGAAGCAACTAAAAGAAAAGTGAGAAGCATAAATGGCCACATTTAATAGGAAATTGTACCACAAAATGCAAAAGATGGTCGGGACAAAAAGAATTAGTACGTGGGCAAAAGCCATTAGATGAGCTCTACCCAATCATTGGCCATCACGTCGGTTCCATAGGCCCTAGATGAGCCTCTCTTATCATTCAGGAACCCATGATTGCCCCAACCCCTAGAGGGTAATGAACCACCCTACCTAAAAGGGGGTAATCACTACCATATCTTACATATCATGCTCTTGTCCTTTGAGCCCCGAGCAGTTAATTAAAGAAAATTCATAAAAGGAAAAATGTATATGAAGAAGGGTGGAAAAATCAAGGTTGGGGCAACTCATGTACCATGATTTCTCCCTCCTGTACATTACATACCCAGGTGTGGGCTCCCCCTTATCTAGCTACCCCTATGCCCTACTATGTGGCCCAGGATTGCCCCTCTCATTCCCTATTCCATTCCACTTATTTGTCACTTTCCACCCACATTAGAGGGATGTACCTTGGACATAATATCTCCTTTAAGGGTTGAAACCACCTAATAAGGTACTTAGCTAACCCCCTTTGGAGCTTGGAGACACTAGCACTTGCCAAAGCCCACTACGAAAGGGCATGGCATTATGAAGTGCTCACAATTGTTATCCATGATTTGTAAGTTTTTTACCTGATTATTTTAATGACTGGTTGTACTGGAAGCCTAGGGGACACATTGGATCTTATGTAGGATTACAGGTGGTTTCCATTTGGGTTTGGTTTCCCTATATGGTATCCTAACCCCCGGAGGTCTACTTTGGCACATGTAGGGTGTGCATAGAGAGCCATGGGCCTCCACAACGCAGACAACACTCCACGGATCTTCATGGATGTTCAGAGATTACTAGCGATCCACTTTTGGGATGATGATGATATGCTTGGTACATTATGCCCAACAAGCCCCCCACAAGAGCCCCACACTCTTGACAAGTGTCCTAGGATTTGTACGATGTCATGGCAACATTCATTCCACCACTTGGACCCTTGCAGAGGATCTTCGATTAATATTGATACCCATGGGGTCATCTATGTGCCCTCATACCCAATGGGAGCACCACAAGTCTACCACTTGGAGAACAAGGGGCCACCCCCTTGTCCATCAAATTTCGAGGAATTTATTCCTCAATATGGCACTACAGGATATTATTGAGCCTTTAGAGGGCCTTACGACATGCACATATTATTATTTGGCCCCTTGTGAGGCTTATTTGTACACTTATGAGCTAGTTTGGTGGTCTTGTCACCAATAGGGGTTTTATTTGCACATTATTTTATCATTAGGGGCTAATGTAGGCCCATAGGCTAATTCAAACTCTTTAGGAGGCTATGTATTGATGTTAGATACACTCATTTGTATCATCGCTTCACTTGGGATCTCTCTAATCATAGAGAATTTTCATACTTTTTCCTTGGTGGATATTTTTTGAGATGGGTGATTTTTTACGTATGGATTTGGGTTATTTCTCGTCTTGGAGCTTTATTGAGAAAACGAAATGTCGGTTGGATATACTCTATAATGTTGTAAGTAAATTTTGATGCTCTTATTCTTGTTGTTGCATACTGCTAAAATTAGGGCTAGTTGTTGCATTATTGAAATGTGTAATTGAGCATCTTTTAGCTAATTTAATGCATGGGCCAATGTTATATGAATGAAATGTCCTAGAGATTTATTTATCTCGAGAAGCTTGCATCATTTGCTTTGAAGTATAAATGCTTGAAGGTCACTTTTCTTTTCTTTCTGTCAACCTTGGACAAGGTTGACTTTCTAGGCCTCCCTGATCAAGAAACCAAGTTCTTACTCATCATTATCCTTGACTCCATATCCACAAGTGAACTAGGCACTGATCCCTAAAATGGGTGATCATTCAACCCTCTTTCAACCATTTTCCCCTTTTTCCCAATGTCTAGCCCCCTTAGGTCACCTAGGGCATCAATTTCCTGGGAATTAACCCAAGGAAAAACTTCGATCTTCTATAGGCTACTGCACTGGTGGGTCCCCTCCCCTTCCTCCAAATTTGAGGCAATTCTAACAGTGGAATCTCCGAGAATCCCAATCCCTAGCTCTAGGATCAAATTTTGCCTAAGCATCCCCCAGGCTAGACCTCAATAGGATCAATTCAACATTTTGAAGTAAACATTATTTTTCCGTCCTTTCCCCTCACCTTGTCCAGGATAGGAACATCATTGTTTGCTGCATTCCATCCCCGAACCTGGGCTGGGTCCACTTGGCCCCGTGTGGTCCCACTTCTCAATAAGATTATTTGTTAAGGACCATTTGGGAATCCAAGTTTCCCAAGTATTATAGGAATTGAGAACCTTGTTTATAATCCTATCCTTTCTCCCTCAACCCTCCAATCCTCACCCCTTATCCCTGATGGACCAAGTCCCTTGCTTAAAGAGCAAGCAAATTCCATTCTTCACTCCATCGTTGGGAAAGGGTTTTCAAGGTTACTTCTCCCCTATCCATTGACATTTATTTTACAAGTGATCCATACACTACTGAAACTCCTCCCATGGTTGAAAGTTCGTAAAGAGAAAGGAGACTTACTTGTGGTGACACTAGGCTAAGCCTCCATCATTTCCCTTAACCTAGTAGTGACCCTCTTAGGAGCCCCTTTAGGTCCCCTGCTGGTTTTAGTGGTAACATGACCAAACTTGAAGGGGGAGAAGATGGTGGAAGCTACAAACTTTTGTGCCCTCGCGGTTGTCATGGAGGAGAACCGTTTAGTGGTTCATATACCCATGCGAGGAGGCATCTTTCTGGGGTGTTGGACAGTGATGAGAAAAAAGGTGTTGTGGGGATACAAATTTGCCCAAACATTTCAGCTGAACAAAGAATAAAATACATCCAAATAGATGAGGTTGCACAACAAAAAAGCAAGAAACAAAAAACTCAGTCTGAATCAAAGTGCAATCTCTAGATTTGGTATCTCATCTCCTCATGGTACTTTTGTAAGCTCTAGAGGTAAAAGAACAATAAGGGTAGCTCATCTCCTCATGGTACTTTTGCAAGCTCTAGAGGTAACAGAACAATAAGGGTAGCTCATCTCCTCATGGTACTTTTGCAAGCTCTGGAGGTAAAAGAACAATAAGGGTAACTCATCTCCTCATGGTACTTTTGCAAGCTCTGGAGGTAAAAGAACAATAAGGGTAGCTCATCTCCTCATCCACACATCTTTTGGTTTGGGTGCTTGGTGCACACATTGAACCCTTTGATGCATGATATTGTGAAGCATAAAGAATGTGGGTGGATTAATGAGCTTTACAAGAGAGGGAAGCAACTCATTAAATTTATCACAGGGCGTACAAGGGTAAACTACTTCTATGGCACTTACTCCAAGTTGCAATTGCTTAAACTTGCGAAAACAAGATTTGCAAGTTATTACCTCGCCTTTAGATGGCTAGTGAAGGTGAGACAAGCTTTAACTAATATGGTGACCTTTGAATCAAGGGAGGAAATTAACACTGATAGAGATTGCGCTAATGTAGCCAAGGACACTATAATGGGGAAACAGGTACGAGTTTCCGAAACGGGAAGTGATACAAAACGCGACCTCCCCAAATTTTGGAAATGGGGAAACGCGAAAATATATATATATATTAGGACATTTAAGAAATATGTGCAATCATAAAGCATATATGATACATTCTAATTTATTACATTATGATAAAATTGTCAATTGTCAATGCATAAACTATAAGTCTCTAAATTTACATCACATTTACTCATGAATGATCACATAATGAAAATAGAAATTTCCAAACTCAACCACGAGAAATTTCTAATTTCTTGTCTCGTGCTTGATTGGGAGTCTCCTCCTACATAGTCGAACGACCTTAGTGCTCTTAATTAAATACAAGTTTCATACCCTAGTACCCTACATGCTCTTCATTATTGGGAGTCTCCCCTGCATAGAGGGCTTGGTTCTCTTGATTAAATACAAATTCCATACCCTAGTACATGATAAAATCCAATGGAAACATTGCAATCTCCCTAATCCTGAAATCCTAATAAACAGATAAGTCTGCTGGATTTTGAGTGAGATCTAAAATTCTACTTTCTCCATATGAAATCCAATGAGAGCGAAACCACTCTCAAACATCCTGAGTCATTTCATGGTAATGTTAAAAATTTAAGTAAAAGGATGAAAATGAAAAATAAAGAAGAATATCACTTTTACTTTAAGAATTTAACATTACCATGAACTGCATATCAACACTAGGGCAAAAGTTCACTTTTATAACTTTAGACATACATCTAGAAGCAACTAAAAGTCACTAGGATAACCTAAAAATAAATTAGAAAACAAACTAATTTTTTTTTTTTTTAAACACAAGTAAAATGCTGAAACGTGAGTCGTACGGCCCTAAAACACGTTTCAGGCCATACTGTCCACGTTTTAGTTTCGTGAAACGTGGCAGTACAGCCTGAAACGCGTTTCAGGGCCGTACCAAACGCGTTTCAGCGTTTCGTACCTGTTTTCGTACGGAAACGCCCCCTTGCCCTACGTTACCTGCAACATAGTTCTTGACATATTCTTTTGGTCACAGGTTAAATATGTTTTGCAATTCACCAAACCAGTTTATTACATGATCAAGTTCGCAGATTCAGATCTGGCAATAATTGGGGAGGTGTATGAGCAAATGGATAGCATGTTGGGGCAGATTAAAGACATTGTTAAGCCTAGAGATATCACCTTGTACAATTATATTCGTGCAGAGGTGGAATAACGATGGGATATGCTAAATGTTCCATTGCATGCATTAGCATATATTTTGTCACCTAAACACTATCATCCATCATGGCTTTCAACACCAGCACCTGGGGGGCGAGCAGGAGAAAACCACACCTAGATCCAGAGGTTCTAGAAAATCATATGATTGCATTGGATAAATTAGTCCTTAATGAGGTGGAGGCTGCCATGGTACGAAAACAGTTGAGCAACTATATGCTTAGCACTGGTCCATTTGGGAGCATGCATGCAATTAGAGATCAAGACAGTTTTTCTTCTCTTGAATGGTGGAACATGCATGGAGGTGTTACTCCACTTCTACAGACTTTGGCATTGCGGGTGCTATTTGTGAAAAATTCTAACCCAAAATTCTACTGCAATAACTGATTTATTTCACCTACTTATTTTTCACAATAAGTTATTTACAAAATCCCTTTAGCGAACATTAAAATAAATTCTACTGCCGTTATCACATAATTACATAGAGAAAATAACAAGCACAATAACCAATCACATCAACACAGTTGTATTTGGACAATTGTCCCCGGAAAAACCTAATGTGGGAAAACCAGGGCAGCAGATGAAGGTTTTATTAATCTTCAGCAACAATCGCTTTACAAGGAATGATTTTACAAAGAAACTGAGACACTACTGAGAGAAAACACCTGAGCCAAGGTACATCCCTCTCCTAGAAACTTTCTGACACCCTAGAGACCCTTCTCCCACTTCTGCGTCACTCTGTGTGTTTCTGTGTCCCTCTGCGTTAGCTTGCGTGAGGACTGTCTTCCCTCTGCACTATCTCTCAATACCCCTGTGTCACCTCCTCCTCAGTCACTGACTGTTGTTGATGCCCTCCTCTTCCTCCACCCTGCAACTCTCCCTCTGAAATCGATCTCCTCTTTGAGAATCGATTTTCCTTGGGATACTGAGTATATGCTGGTGTCTCCAAATGACTCTCAAGTCTTCTCTTATACTTTTTTTGTTGATGAATCAACAACCGAGACTAAATCTCTAATCAACAGCTAAGATTAAAACAGACTTGATCCTCGTCTCTTAGAAGCTTCTCACCCATAGCTTTATTAATACCCATTAATATTTTTATTTTCCTAAGTTTAGACTCAGGAACCCATTAAAAATATTAATTATTTTAATAATTCCTCATCCAGGTGGAATTTCTCCAAATGATTTTTGGGTCTTGGAAATCTCATATGTTCTAACCCCTCCACAAAATTTTGGAGCTAGATCACATCCGATGCTACCCAAAATCAACACTCCCTCTTGGCGAGGAATGTGCTCTAGTAGTACTTCCCAATAGAAACACCACACTGATCCACGGCATCGGTCCTTTGCATTTTTTGATGCTCAGTCTACTGCCCCTCATCTACTGTTGATTTGGGGTAGCATCGAATGTGCTCTAGCCATGAAAATTGGTGGAGAGGCTAAGGCACATGAGATCTCCAATACTCAGAAAGGGTTTGGGCAGATTCTAAACAATTTGGGAAATATTAAAATAATTAATATTTTTAATGGAGTCCCTAAGTCTAAACTCAGGGAAAATAAAATATTAATGTGAATTAATATAAAACTATGTTAGAATGGTCCAAAAATCATGGATCAAGCCAGATCTAATCTTAGCCATTGATTAGGGACTTAATCTCAGTCGTTGATTTGTCAACGAGAAAAGTATAAGAGGCTTGAGGGTCACTTGGAGAACACACCAAGAGACCAAGATTTCGACTTTCTGGGGCTGGGTTTGCTGAGAAAGTTGAGAGAGTGATCTAAGTTGCAGCTGAGGGGCAATGAATACAGAGGTAGAGAGGCAGAGATAGGACCAGGAGGATCAGCGCAGTAGCCAAAGAGAGGGACGCAAAAGAAGCCAAGGGTTCATGTAGAGCCATCCAGGGCTCACGCAGAGGCAGTCAGGAGCTGCGCAGTGCCTTAGAGGGCCAGCGTGGGTGACACAGAGGGCCAGAGGACTGACGCAGTGCCTCCAGAGGCTGACGTAGGCCAAGCCAGAGTTACGTTGGTCTAACGCTGGGCCAGAGAGAGGCTGATGCAGTACCTAGAGGCCGACGTTGGGGTTTCGTGGGGCAGATTAGAGCTATGTAGCTGCCGGAGTGTTTATCTGGGGTTTCAAACGAAATATCTACTTCCGAGTAGAGAGGTACTACTACCGAGATTTTCTTTGTTGGGTGAGTCAGATTTGGCACCCAGATTGTATTCTGAAACTGCTTAATAAATCAAACCCTCAAATATCTGCACTGGTTTTCCCGCATTGGGTTTTTCCAGGGACATTAGTCCAAAAACAACAGTGTCACTTGTGTGCTTGTTTCTATTTCCTTCAGTTGATGATTTGTAATGTGTTAAGCATGTACTTGTATTTATTTCCAGCATTTACATGGTAAATAACTTGTTAATTAATAGAACAAGTAAGTAGGAATAAATCAATAAAGTGCATGAAGGATTTCTAACGTGTCACACTTAGAAATTCCAACATGGTATCAGAGGGTGGTTGCAAATCACAAGGGCACTAACGACATCAGCCGAACAGAGCAGCAGCAGTAGAAAACAACTGACCTGAGTGACAGAAGTTGTTCCTAGTAGAGTAGCAGCAAGGAAGGGGTGACGCAGTGCCTGCATCATCAAGATTGAGCCAGGAAGAGGCAGTGCAGAGGCTAAGGGAGGCAAAGGCAGGCTCACGCAAAGCCACACAGAGGCCAAGAGGACTGATGCAGTTGGCTGAGGAGGCTGATTTGCCGGTACCGGGATTGCACAGAGCCTAGGAGCTCTAACCTTCTGTTTGCTGGAGTTTAGGAGGTTGTGGGTAAGTTGAAGAGTGGAGCTGGTGGGGTACTGTAGTTAGAACAGTACCTAACATGGCAAGACCAAGGTACAAGGAGTTGCTGCCAAGGTGCATTTCTAGCCAAGGAATCCAAATCAGTGTTGCAGTTGCACAGACGATTGGAGGGGCATCTCGACATTGGCAAAAGGGTTTCCAGGAGGGAAATCGAGGCTTAGAGGAGTCATACAAAGAAATTCCAAGAGAGAAGTAGAGGAGCAGCGAAATGGCACTACACGGAGTAAGAGACTAGGACAAACTAGACGGAGCCTCAAACTTCGTAGTTTAGAAGGCCAGAATCTTATCCATACTAGACAGGAATCGCGTCAAGCACTTTGCCTTGAGGACGATAGCTATCCCAGTTGACCCGGCTGATAATGATAGGTACGAGGATGCAATGGCGAGGGCTAAGAGTATCATCCTTGACGAGGTCAAGGATCATATAGTACCACATATTGCCGAGAAGAACACGACACAGGAGATGTGGAAGGCTCTGACCAAGTTGTATCAGCATACTTCCGTGCAGAGAAAGATGCTACTATAAAATTAGTTGCGATCATACCAGATGAAGAAGGGAGAATAGATCAACCCATTTCTCGGTCGATTGAAGGAGATCTGTGATCAGCTGACTTCCATAGGGGCAACGCTCGATCCAGAATTGATGTTAAGAACAGCCCTAAATGCAGTCTTAGAAGACTGGGAGGTGTTTGTCCAGAGCATACTGGGCAGGGTGACCCTTCCATATTGGGAGGAAATGTGGGCTGCTCTTCGCCAAGAAGAGATCAAAAGGTTGAGCAAGGCAGGAAGCAGCGGCAAGGGGATCAGAATCAAGGAGGACGAGGAAGATGTTGCCCTAGCATCTAAGGGAAAGCAGGAGAAACGGAAGGAGGACCTCTCCAAGGTCAAATGCTTCCACTATGGGGGCTGGGTCATTATGCAACCCAGTGTCCAAGGAAGAAGAGTAAGGGAGAGGCCTCCGAGACCAAGGCAGCGCCAGCAAGGGCAGAGAAGGAAGTGGAGACAGACGATGACTGTGCCATGAGTGTTCATGTGCCACTTCAGAAGAAGTGGGGAGACATCGAGCTGTAGTCAGGAGGACTACAGGCAATGAGGGGCAAGATCCTCGAGGTACCCAGCCTCTTGGATTAGACCTTGCTACGAGAGCCCCGAAGAGGAGTACCAATACTGGCAATGTCAGTAGAGACGAATGCGGTAGAGTGACAGAAGGAGTTACAGTGAGGGATTCCCAAGGCAGCGTGAGGCTAGCAGGCTACAACAGTGCGAGAGGCACCGGAGTGTTGCACTAGTGCAGGATGGCACAAAGGTGTGCAACGGTGCGAGATGCATGGAGTTGTTGCAACAGCACAGAGGTCAAAGAGGGAGCACTTGTCAGCGACAGAGGGAGTTTCAGCATCGAGGGTGTCTCTAGCCTGACAGATATGTCAAAGTTGGGAGATCAGTTACTTACTTCTCAGTAACTGAGTTGCAGTGCAGCAGTTAGCAGTGGTAGTGCTATGGGCAGCACGATGCAGCATGATGAGAGGGGTTGGAGTGCAGATGCAGCAGTGGCAGTGGCAGGGCCATGGGCAACAGCACGGATGCAGAGGGAGTTGTCTTACGGATGCAGCAGTGGCAGTGGCAGGGCCATGGGTAGCAGTACAGGATGCAGCAATGCAGATGATGGGCAATAGGCCTAGCATAAGCACAGGGACCGATGTCGGATGATCAGAGTGATGCTTAGTAAGGAGTATTACTAGAGCACAATCCTCGCTAAGAGGGAGTGTTAATTTGGGTTAGCATCGGATGTGATTTAGCCACGAAAATTGGTGGAAAGGCTAAGGCACATGAGATCTCCAATACCTAGAAAGGGTTTGGGCAGATTCTAAACAGTTTGGGAAATATTAAAATAATTAATATTTTTAATGGAGTCCCTAAGTCTAAACTTAGGGAAAATAAAATATTAATGTGAATTAATATAAAACTGTGTTAGAATGGTCCAAAAGTCATGGATCAAGCCAGATCTAATCTTAGTCGTTGATTAGGGACTTAATCTCGGTCGTTGATTTGTTAACGAGAAAAGTATAAGAGGAGGCTTGAGGGTCACTTGCAGAACACACCAAGAGATCAAGATTTCGACTTTCTAGCGCTGGGTTGCTAAGAAAGTTGAGAGAGTAATCAGAGTTGTAGTTGAGGGGTAGTGAATACAAAAGCAGAGAGGCAGAGATAGTACCGAGAGGATCAGCGCAATAGCCGGAGAGAGGGACGCATAAGCAGCCAAAGGTTCACGCAGAGCCAGCCAAGGCTCACGCAGAGGCAGCCAGGAGCTGCACAGTGCCTCAGAGAGCTAGCATGGGTAATGCAAAGGGCTAGAGGGCTGACGCAGTGCCTTTAGAGGCTAACACAGGCCAAGCTAGAGTGACGTTGGGCTAATGTTGGGCCAAAGAGAGGCTGATGCAATCCCTAGAGGCTGACGCTGGGGTTTCGTGGGGCAGATTGGAGTTGTGGAGCTACCGAAGTGTTTATCCGAGGTTTTAGCCAAAATATCTACTTCCGAGTAGAGAGGTACTACTGTCGAGATTTTCTCTGTTGGGTGAGCTAGATTTGGCACCCAGATTGTATTCTGAATCTCCTTAATAAATCAAACCCTTAGATAACTGCACTTGTTTTCCCGCACATAATTGTGTTTGTTGCCATATACTCTGCTTGTGCAGAGCTCAGTGCTATTGACTTCTGCTTCCTACTACACCAAGAAACCATCCCTTATCCAAACTGAAGCAGTGCCCAAAGGTACTTTTCCTGTCCACTGAACTGCCTGCCTAATATGCCTCTGTGAATCCACATAATATGACATCATCTCTTCGCGTATATCTCAACCCATACTCAATTGTGCCATGCACATACCTAAGAATGTGCCTCGTTGCTGCCCAATGTACCCTTTTGGCTCTACCATGAACTGACTATGGGTATTGACTATGATGCAAATATCTGGCCTAGTATTCACAAGATACATGAGAGACCCAATAAGTTGGCTTTACAAGGTGGCATCGACATCCTTGTCATCTGATGCATCTATCTTCTTCCAGTTGGTGATCATGGGCATAGACATGGGTCTGCAGTCTTGCATTCTAAACCTCTTCAGAATATCTGTAGTGTATCTTCTTTGCCAAAGGAAGATCTCCCCTTCCTTCTGCTACACTTCCAATCCTAAAAAATAGTGCATCAACCCCAAATCCTTCATGTTGAACTCTACTGCCAGATTCCTCTTGCAATCCTCTATGAGCCCTGATGATCCTGTCAAAAAGAGATCATCCACATACAAAACTAGGATGAGTGGCTCACCCTCTCCCATCAAATAGTAAAGGTTGGGATCTGCATCACTTTTTACGAATCCCATTTGCTGCAAGTAGTTGTCAATCCTACGATACCATGCCTTGAGAGCCTACTTGAGTCCGTATAGAGCTTTCTTCAGTCTGCACACATGAGTGCGCCTCTCATGAGCCTCAAAGCCCTTTGGTTGTTCCATGTACACTTCTTCCTCTATCACCCCGTTCAAAAAGGTTGTCTTGACGTCCATATGGTGAATTTGCCATCCCATCTAAGCTGCTAGGGATATAACTGACCGAATAGAAGTGTATCTAGCAACTGGGGTAAAGGTCTCCTCATAATCTATCCCTTCTTTCTGTGCATACCCCTTTGCCACAAACCTGACTTTGTATTTTTCCACACTGTCGTCTCGGCATATTTGATCTTGTAGATCCATCTAGAACCTACAACTGATCTGTCTTCCGGTCTTGGCGCTACTTGATGTTGTGTTGCCTCTTGAAAGTTAGAAGGTTCTGCAACCTGAGCCACCAATGCTTAGTACCTGCCAGGCTGCCTGCACTGTCTTTTGTTCGTCCTAGGAGTTCCAATAAACTCCTTTTCATCTCTCAATGTCTAACGAACCTCTCTGTTGGCTCGAGTACTAGTCGTGGGAGGTTCAGCCAGCTCCTCCTCATCCTACCTCTACTACGCCATCTGCTGAGAACTCCCTGGATTTCCTAGACCTGAGGAAATACTAGTACTAGTCACAGTACTCGATCCTTGTGACTGCCCTCTTACCTGTCCTACTAGTTGCCCTTGCTGCTGGACCAAAGGAACATTTGCTGACTAATCACCTGTAGGCATCTCACGAGATCTCCTGAAAGCTTGGTCCTCCATGAACTTCACATCTCGCCTTACTACAGTCTTCCTATTGCTAGAAGTGTAGATCTTATATGCCTTTGAGGTTTCATTGTACCCAACGAAGAACCCCTTCTCTGCAATCTGATCCAGTTTGGTACGTTTCTCATCTGGCACGTGGCAATAAGCAACGCTACCAAAAATTTTTAAGTGCCTAACTTCTGGATTCTTCCCTGTGAAGACTCCTTCTAGCATTTTCTTCCCCAATGCTCTATGAGGAGTCCTGTTCTGATGATATATTGTCGTGTTACATGCCTTTGCCCATAGAAATCTGGGTAAATCATGGTAATATAACATAGCCTTTGCAGCTCCAACAATGGTTCTGTTTTTCTGCTCCGCTACACCATTCTGTTGTGGGTTATATGGCGCTATCCATTGTCTCTTGATGACTTCCTTCACACAAAAATCTGTGAAGTCTTTATCAATATATTCTCCACCATTATCTGAGCAAAGAGCCTTAATCTTCTTCCCTGTCACATTCTCCACAAGAGCTTTAAACTCTCTGAAACAATCGAAGACCTCTTTGGTCTTCAAGAAGTACATCCAAGTTTTCCTGGAATGGTCATCACTGAAGGTGACGAAATATTCAGCACCGCTAAGAGCTCTAGTGGACATCGGGCCGCAAATATCTGAATGTACGAGTCCTAACACGTTGTCATCTATGTTGTCACTTCTTGAAAATGTCGCCTTAGCATACTTCCCAAGTATGCATCCTCTGCACACATCATCATGTTTTGTGCCAAGTTCTGGAACCCCTGATACTATTTCTCTGAACATCCTGAGTGCTCCATAATGTAGATGTCCCATTCTCCTATGCCATACCTCATTCATCTTCTCTTCACTACCACTGTCACTGTCTATTAGTTCCATTGGAGAGTCGATCTGTAACCGGTACAATCTGTTACTTCGAACTCCAATCTGTCTTACCTTTTTCCAGCTTGGGCGTTTGACATACACTTTCTTCCCTACGAAGTGAATGGCATACCCTTTATCCCTTAAATGGGATACTGAAATCAGGTTCATACCCAATCCTAGCACATGCAATACATCTGTAGCGTTGGTGCTTGCTCCTGAATCCCTTTGGAATTCTATGATACCTCTCCCCACCGTAGTACATTTGTCCTGTTTCCCAATCTAGAAGTCCATCTGCTCCTCCTTGTAGCTAGAGAAATATTCTCTAACCCCTGTCATGTGAGTTGATGCTCCACTATCTATATACCAGACACCCTGTGAAGTTGATCTTGATAAACAAGCAAATTCATCCTCCAACCTGAAAAACAAATCTGAAGTCTCCTGAATGTCACTTTTGTCCACAGCTATGTTGAAGAAATTATAGTGTGTTATTCCTCTTTTCACCCGACACTGGTTCTGCACTAACGATCTACTACAAAACCTTTTGCGTCTCGCTAGAGATCTACCCAATGAACTCATTAGAGATGGTATAAATAGATGAGAGGTGATTCATTTCTTCATCATCACTTGGGTTTGTGTTTAGTAGTTACTTGAAGAATTTCCCATTCTCTTTTGGAGGACGTGTTTGGTTTCATGGATGAATTTTGATGTTTGAATACTATTCTCTTGGTCTGGGAGTTTCATTCTTGTCATGATTTGATGATTGGATATAGTCTTTGTAGATGTAAGTGATCTCTTTTTCATGTTTATTCTTGTATTTATCACATCACATGAATGTTGTTGGGATTTTCGCTATCTACGTCTGAAATTTACTGTTATTTTATGTGAAAATGTGGAAATTTTGATCTTTTGAAGAGTTGCATCATTGCATGTGTCACGTATAAATGGGTGAATGTTCCTAGAGGTTATTTATGTTAAATACACCTTGATAAGTCATCAAACATTGCACATCAAAGTATAAATTCCTTGGCTAGCTACTCTCATGTCCTAATTTGCCATGCGAAGTTGCCTAGACGCCTCCTTGATTGGGTTAATCTTCTCCACGTCATAAATTCTCCTTGACTCCATCTCTCCCAAAAGAAAGGCACTAATCCATCCACTAGTGGTCACTTAAACGCTTATTTTCTCTTGCCTCCTCTTTCTCTTTGTAGGCCTAGCCCTAACATGTCACCTAGGCCATCAAATAAGTTCCATCATAGCCATCAAAATACCTCAATTTTTTTACCATAACTGCACTAGGTTTCCTCTAGAGGACCTCCAAATTTGAAGGAATTCCAACAATGTGATCTTGAGATATAGCAAGCCCAAGATCAAGGACCATTTCTTTCCCTAGGTTTCCCTTGGCTAGTGCCTTCATTTGGATCATTATATTCAATCCTCAAAAGAAAATTTGTCCTTTGATCCTCTTCTCTTCCCTAATTAGGTCAAGCCCCTTCTTGGTTGATCAACTCCATACCCTTGACTTAATTTCGGTTCCACTTGGTCCTATGTGGTCCTACAACTTTACAACTCTAATTTCTCAAATATCACATAAAGGCCAATTCTCCATAAGGATTTTTCTTGTGTAGGAACCCTCTTGACACGATATATTCCCAAACCCTAGCCTTAAAAATCCTCTTAGCCCTTCCTAGAGAGCATATCACCTTGCTTTTCAAGCAGGAAAGCCAAATAATTGAGTCTATCTTGTGAATAGACCTTGGGAATCACCCTTCATCCTTTCATTGACATATTCATTCTCGTGATTCCCCCCCAATTGGGTCTCCTCCCAACAGTGAAAGTCCAAAAAGAGCAGGGAACCTTGGTTGAGGTGACAGCGGGCTATCGTTCCATTGTTGCCACTTCACCTAGTAGTTGCTCTATAGGATCCCCTCTTAGGACCCCTACTAGTTTGAGCGGTAACAGGCCATACCGTTATTGGGATTCAAGTGGGATTCCCCACCACATTATGGATTTGGCTATGGATGCTATTGGCAGTGTAGCAGATTCGGTGATTGAACGTCCACATACTTCTAGATCTCCTTCAACATTAGTGATGGGTTGGATTGACAGGGGGGAACGCAGACTCCACGAGTTGTTTGCTCATGTTGGTTGTGCATGGGTTCACAAGGAGAGCAACATACTCTGGCAGGGGTTGATCAGTGGAGGTGGCATCAACAAACAAGCAGGCAAGGCATTATATGGAGACAGTGCTCTCTTATTGGAATATTGGACGCAAGAGCTACTGAGGCTAGGCACAATAGTGTTAGTCCCATTAGCATGTGAGGAGCCAGGCTGCTCAGGGCTACCAAGGCAGATGAGGAGGTGTAGCCAACATTATGGTGGATCCACTACCAAAGTAATGGATGCATTGACGCATGTGGGATGGTCGATGATGCAGGGTGGTGCAGCAGTTGGCGTAAGTGTTCAGTGGTGCACATAGTTGTCCCACAAAGTTTAGTATTCTACAGTGGAGCACAGAGGTGTATGGAGGGGTGTCGTGTTGTGCGGACTTTCACTGTGGAGCAGGAGGAGCAAATCACACCACCTCAAGGTTCCAGATGGAGTGACAGCTACTTCGTCACGAGGGATATCGGTTGATTTAGAATGATATGGCAGCTGGTAGTGGTGTCCAGCAATGCACTAAGGTGTGGAAATAGGTGCAGTTGTGTGCCAAGGGGCATAAAGGTGCATGTTTGTATGAAAAGGAGCATAGGGATACTTGGTCGTATGCAGTGGTGTGTGACACTAGCCCGTGGGATTTTGGAGCATTACCTCCAGGGAGACCACCTAATAGGGACGACGGGCATACCCTTGGGTGTAGTTCACTCAGGATCGATGGGGACGTAGATGAGCATCATTTGATGATATCCATCGAGACTTGCATGTCTGTCTCACTTCCATATTGTCTGCAGGTGCAACGGAGTTGGATTTTGTCCCTCGATGCCTTCATCATGAGCAGCAAGACGCGAATAGGGAAAATTTAAGGATGGAAAATTATCTTGAAGTTTAACAACATTTGCGAATCTCACTAGTCCCTAGTATGTAAACTATAAAATGTTTATTAATGTATATGTAAAATTATTCAAATTTATAATGATTTTATATATACTCTCTATATAATGCTGGCGATTTTTAAGGTAAAGTAATTTTATATTGTAAAATTTGGGCGAATCATTTTTATAGGAAAAGGAAATTGGATAATCTTTTTTTTGGAAAAACCATGGAAAATTAGCCCACATGCGAATATTAGCCCCTAAAATTTTCCATGGCGAGAGGCTCACTCGAGACAGTTAGTTGGGACTCAAAGTATCTAGAGAGAGACTTCTCAATGGTGCCATTTGATCAGGGGACGAGATCACAGGTATAGACTTGGGGAGTACATGGTTTGCTGCAGAGTTAGTGTATGTTCCACCCCTAAGTTCACACTTACGGAGGTGACGTGAGTGAGCTACAGGGTAAAATTTTGGCAAGACTGCCCGAGGTGTTATGTAAGCATGAGGTACAGGGGATGATAGTCCTCGTTAGCAGGAAGATGCTTAGGCTCCAATCAGTATCTGGGTACATCATCAGGAGCTAGGATAGCAGATTTCGTTGTCTGGTTTGGCAGGAGCATAGCAGTTTGTCATATGCAAGACAAATTCTTGATGTTGGGTGCCCATCCATTAGATACATACAAGGGTCAAGGATGAAGCACCAAGGGGTCCCAGCAGCTAGTAGCACGTCACAATAGCAGGCAATGAGGATTGGGAGTTGTGGACTTTCAGTATGATCATGGGATCCAGCGATCCAGTTGATTGGTGGGACACTCCATTACTTAGTGAGTATAGTCAGGATAACAGGTGATCCAGTTCATTATCAAGTTGACAAATGGGGGATTACTGAGGTCTTCATCATATGGGAAGGCAGGTGGTTGTTCCGGATTAGGGCCAGCCATGGAGTGATAGGCGCGAGCGTTGCTGAGTCACCTTGGCAAGTTGAGCCTAGCCTTGATCATCACATATATTATGGCCAAGAGTTACAAGAGAGGAGGTTCTGGTACGAGCATAGAAGGCAGTCAGTCATGACCAGAGTGTTGCAGGGTCAACAAGGCAGTTTCTTTCTGCAATGGGCATGGGGCCCTGGCATCATAGTACTTGAAAGCTCAATGATGTTTAGGGATGAGCTAGCTACTATAGGGGGAGTGTTAAATTTTGGTACCAGAGGACAAGTGGTTCCCTAAGGCTTTGATCTTTGACCTAGGGAAAAGTGTCCAAATTTATTTTGTACTTTTCTCCTAAAGTGACTTTATAAGTGGTAAAGCTAATTTAATTTAAAAGTGAATTTATAAGTGGTAAAGTTACATTCTAAATTAAAAGTGACTTTACAAGTGGTAAAATTACATTCTAATTTAAAGGTGACTTTATTAAAGTCAATGGAGAATTAGAAAGTGAAAAAGTGACTATGGAAATAAAAGGCTAAGTGGGTATTTATTTAAGTGGGTGAGTTAAAAAATAGAAAGTGAGAATTAAATGCACATTTATTCTCATCCCTAGATCTAAGTGAATCTCAGCCATTAGATCTTAGGGTAACCCAAAAGGTCATTTAGAGAATAAAAGGAGAAGAGAAGAGGAAAAGATCAATTCATTCTTTTATGAGCATTTGAGAGAAAGAGAAGAGAGAGTAAGGAGAGATTTTCTGAGCAGTGAGGAAGTAAAGGAAAGCAGCAAGAAGACATTTCGGCAAATCTGGGCAGCAGCATTTATTGGCACGCATCCCAAGGATAAATCGTATAGTAGGAGAAAGGCACAAAAATTGAAGAGGGAGAGCACAGAAATCGAGGAAGGACAGCAGAAAGGGCACGAATTTCAAGGCAGATTCAGGCACGAATTTCGAGGCAGACATACTGTTGAAATTTGTACGGTCTGCACAGTCCGTACAGCAAGTTCTAGGCACATTTTTCGAGGCTGGCCGTATAGCATTTAATGTTGTTTTATTGCTAGAAAAAATTATGTTTTGGCTATTCGCTGATTGGCACGATTTTCGAGGCAGAGTTCAAGCATGGAAATTAAGATAAGTTGTAATTTGTGGTTGCTGGAATTTTTACTGTGTATTCCAGTTTCTCTATAAAAGCATTTTCAGAAATAAAGAAGAGCTCTCAAACTGGTTTTCCCCAAGAGTTGTAGGGGGTTTTTCCAAGGTCACATTGACCAAAATCACTGTGTTATTTTCTGTGTGGCTGTCATAATTTCGCTGTGTTTTATTTCTGCAATTTCAGTGGTTGTGAAATCTCTAAATTTGTGTTTTAAGAAAAATATTGTCATTTCGAGATTTTAGAATTTTTATTACGCTTGGATTTAAAACTAAATGCATGGAGTGATAAGGAAAACTGATAACCGGAGTGGCGGTTGAAATTTCTTCATGGTATCAGAGCTCGGTTGGCTGAAAAATGCAGTTTGGGACAACAAAAGGAAAATTACAGCAAGCTGATTTTTACATAGAAAACAGAAACCTTTACCACAAATTTGAAAATTTCAGTTTGGCAGGGAAGTGAAACATGTCTTTGGGTTTGAGAGTGGAACTCAGGTTGGATGGGCAGAACAACTACAGTGCATGGAAGGAGAGAATCCAAAGTATCTTTGAGGAAGCAAAAGTCTGGGGCATTATGGTAAATACTAAATACCACACAAAACCCAGTAGTAGTACCTGCTGACCCTGTACAGTTGGCAGAGTTTAACAAAAAGAATGTTGAGGCAAAAAGATTGATTTTGGAAAGAATCAAAGAGCATGTCATTCCTCATGTGAGAGGAAAGACTTATGCACATGAGATGTGGACAGCCTTGACCAGTCTTTATCAAAGCTCAAATGAAAATAGAAAAATGGTCCTAAAGGAGAAACTGAAGGCCATTAAAATGGCTAAGACTAACAGTGCTACAGCATACCTCACAAAGATCACTTCAATGAGAGATGAGTTGGCAGCCATTGGTGAGATCATTGCACCCATTGAGTTGGTGAGGATTGCTTTGAATGGTCTTCCCAAGACTTGGGATAATTTTGTGGATGGCATTGTTGCATAGGAAAACCTTCCCGATTGGGAGAGTTTGTGGGATGATTGCATTCAGAATGAGATCAGAAAGAACCATCTTGGGGCAGCCAACCAGATTGAGGAGGATGACAGTGTGGCATTGTTAGTAAGAGGCAAGAAGGGCAAAGCAAAGAAGCAAGCTTCCAATAGTGGAGGCAAAGGCAAAGGTAAAGGCAAGCAGCAGAACAAGGAGAAGGACTATTCCAAAGTCAAATGTTGGAATTGTCAAAAGATGGGACACTATGTTGTTGTGTGTCTAGAGAAGAAGAACAAGAAAGGGAAAGACAAACCCATGGCAGCGTCTACAGAGATAGAGAGCTTCTCAGAGATCTTTGATCGGGAGTTTGGGTTCATAGCTTGTGAGGCCACTAGTGCAGAATCCCCTGTCATACAGGTTTAGAGGGAGTGTGCATTCCCCGCTACTAGCAGAGCATCTTCTAGCATTTGGTATGTTGACAGTGGCACTTCCCGCCACATGACAGGAGTCAAAGAGTACTTCTCAGAGCTTTCAGAGGGTGATACTAATATGGAGGTAGTACTTGGTGATGATAGCATTGTTAGATTAGTCGGTGTGGGGACATTGACATTTGATAGTGGACCCAAACCTCCCTTGAAAGTGTCAAATGTTCTATATGTGCTTGGAATGAAGAAGAACCTGATATCCGTTTCAGCACTTGAGGGCAGAGGGTATGATGTGTTGTTCAAGAGAGGGCAGGTGCTTATATATCCTAGGGGAACTCCATCTTCTTCAGCTAGATAGATTGCTGTGCGCCATTCTAAGGTGTACAAGTTCTCATTCCAGCCCCTGATGGCATTAAGTAGCAGCACCCAAGACAAGACCGACAACAGATCTAGTAGTTCAAGGTTATGTGAGATTTGGCAC
>APFE030968312.1:24415-151100 GCA_000404065.3 Pinus taeda | reverse complement strand
CCCCAGCAGAATGGGGTTGCGGAGAGGAAGAACAGAGCCATTGTAGGGGCTGCCAAAGCCATGCTTCATGATCAGGGGTTACCTTTATTTTTGTGGGTGGAGGCCTACAACACTGTTGTGTACTTGCAGAACAGGAGTCTGCATCGTGCCTTGTGGAATGTGACTCCAGAGGAGGCTTTTTCTGGGAAGAAGCCTGATGTTGGGCACTTTCGTATCTTTGGGTGCCTTACATATTCCTATGTCCCCAAGGAGAATAGGACCAAGCTAGAGCCCACTGTAGACAAGGGCATCTTTGTGGGTTATAGCGAGACCTCAAAAGCTTATCGGATTTATATTCTTGTGCAAAGGAAAGTGGTTGTCAAGCAGGATGTGAAATTCAAGGAGGAGAGAGCTTTCAAGAGGTCACAGGAGTTAGAGTATCCAAAGTCACTAGACCCTCAAGAGTAGCTGAGTCAATCACAGGGATCCAGTGGTCAGGGATCAAGAGGTAGATCGATTACAATGTTAGGTCCATCAGTGAGCAGTGGCTCTCAGAGTCAGGTGGGTGGTTCTTCAGGCAGCATGTAGGGCAGTCCGCAGTGCAGTTCACAAGGTAGTCCACTAATGGACAGTTCGCACGGTACTTCAAAAGTTCAACATCTACAGGCACAGATTCATACATAAGGTCATTTGGCAGGCCTTCAGGAGTTCAGGCTTCTGATGATGATGAGGATTCTTTCACTCTAGTGGTAGAAGTATGCTCAGGGAAGAAGAAGCCCAAGTGGCTTCAAGATACCTTGCGCGAGGCCACATCAGTTGTTGGGCCAAAGAGACAGGTTAGAGAAAGTAAACCACCTGAGTGGTTTTGTAGTTACATGGCAATGGTAACAAGCATTGTTGACTCTGAGCCTTCTAGTTATGAGGAGGCAGCCAGCCAGCAGGTCTGGAGAGAGGCCATGATGGAGGAGTATTCTTCTATTATGAAGAATGATGTTTGGGAGGTAGTGTCGAGGCCTGAAGGTAAATTAGTTGTTACTTCCAGATGACTCTACAAGATAAAGCATGTTGCAAATGGCAGCGTCGAAAAGTTCAAGGCTCGATTTGTAGCGAGAGGGTTCTCACAGGTAGAGGGAGTTGACTATGAGGAGACCTTCGCTCTTGTAGCTCGGTATACATCTATTCGCTCCATTATATCGATTGCAACAGAGATGGGTTCGAAAATTCACCAGATGGATGTGAAGACCACATTTCTCAATGGCTTCAATCAAGAGGAGGTTTATATTGAGCAGCCATAGGGCTTTGAGGTGCATGGGAAGGAGTCCCATGTATGCAGATTGAAAAAGGCACTCTATGGCTTGAAGCAAGCTCCTAGAACTTGCTACTCGAGGATTGATACATACTTGCAGCAGTTGGGTTTCACAAAGAGTGAGGTTGATCCGAACTTATACTTCATTGTGGTGGGTAAGGAGCCTCTCATTCTGGTGTTGTATGTTGATGACTTGATCATCACTGGTGCAGAGAGACCCATTGAGGACTGCAAGAGAGATCTTGCTTTAGAGTTTGAGATGAAGGATATCGACTTGATGCATTATTTTCTGGGATTGGAAGTGTGGCAGGAGGAGGGGCATTTCTTCCTGGGACAAGGGAAGTACATTGTGGATATTCTTAGCAGATTTCACATGGAGGACTGCAAACCCATGTCTACACCTATGATCACTAACTAGAAGAAGTTTCACGCTTTTGATTCCGAGTTGGTGGATACTACTCTATACAGACAGCTAATTGGTTGTTTGATGTATTTGGTCAACTCTCGACCGGATATATGTTTTGTAGTTAACACTATGAGTCAATTCATGTGTGAGCCCAAGAGAGTGCACTAGGTGGCTACAAAACACATTCTTCGTTACTTGCAGGGGACTGTGGATTTTTGTCTAGATTATAGACAGGGTGATGGAGTGAGACTGGCAAGGTACACAGATTCAGATTGGGCAGGTTGTGCTTCAAATAGGAAGAGTACTTCCAAGTGTTGTTTTGGGTTGGGTTCGACAGTTGTGTTGTGGATCAACCGGAAACAACAGTCAGTTGCATTGAGCTCAGCTGAGGCAGAGTATATGGTTGCTAGTTTGGCTAGTTGTGAGGCCATATGGCTTCACAAGATGTTGTTTGGTCTATTTGGTCATGCATTGAGACCTTCAATAATTTACTGTGATAATCAGAGTTGTATAAAACTCATGGAGAATCCAGTTTTTCATGACAGGTCAAAGCATATTGAGATCAAGTATCACTTCATTAGAGATTGTCCAAAAGGGAGCTATCAAGCTTGAGTACATTTCCACAAATGAGAAAGTAGCATACCTTTTCATCAAAGCCTTACCACGGGGCAAGCATGTCTACTTCAGAGACAAGATGGGAGTGGTGAGGAACACTTTCTTCGGTAAGAGGGAGCGTTAAAATTTGGGTACTAGAGGACAAATGGTTCCCTAAGGCTTTGATCTTTGGCCTAGGGAAAAGTGTCCAAATTTTTTTTACTTTTCTCCTAAAGTGACTTTATAAGTGGTAAAGTCAATTTAATTTAAAAGGGACTTTATAAGTGGTAAAGTTACATTCTAATTTAAAAGTGACTTTATAAGTGGTAAAGTTACATTCTAATTTAAATGTGACTTTATTAAAGTCAATGAAGAATTAGAAAGTGAAAAATTGACTATGGAAATAAAAGGCTAAGTGGGACTTTATTTAAGTGGGTGAGTTAAAAAATAGAAAGTGAGAATTAAATGCACATTTATTCTCATCCCTAGATCTAAGTGAATCTCAACCATTAGATCTTAGGGTAACCCAAAAGGTCATTTAGAGAATAAAAGGAGAAGAGAAGAGGAAAAGATTAATTTATTCTTTCATGAGCATTTGAGAGAAAGAGAAGAGAGAGCAAAGAGAAAATTTCTAAGCAATGAAGAAGTGAAGGAGAGCAGCAAGAAGGCATTTCAGCAAATCTGGGCAGCAGCGTTTATTGGCACGTATCCCAAGGCAAAACTGTACAGCAAGATAAAGGCACAAAAATCGAGGAAGAGGTACAGCAAAAAGGGCATGAATTTCGAGGTAGATTTGGGCACAAATTTTGAGGCAATCATACCACCGAAAACTGTACAATCCGTACAGCAAGTTCTGGGCACGTTTTTCGAGGCTGGTCATATAGCATTTAATGTTGTTTTATTGCTGGAAAAATTTATGTTTTGGCTATTTGCTGATTGGCACAATTTTCGAGGCGAAGATGAAGCACGAAAATCACGATAAGTTGTAATTTGTGGTTGCTGGAATTTTTACTGTGTATTTTAGTTTCTCTGTAAAAGCATTTTCAGAAATAAAGAAGAGCTCTCAAACTGGTTATCCCCAAGAGTTGTAGGGGGTTTTTCCAGGATCACATTGACCAAAAATCACCGTGTTATTTTCTGTGTGGCTGTCATAATTTTGTTGTGTTTCATTTCTGCAATTTCAGCAGTTGTGAAATCTCTAGATTTGTGTTTTCAAAAAATATTGTCATTTCCAGATTTTAGAAGTTTTATTATGCTTGGATTTAAAACTAAATGCATGGAGTGATAAGGAAAACTGATAACCAGAGTGGGGGTTGAAATTTCTTCCGGGAGATCACTCAAATTCTCCCTTGGGTTTTAGTGACTTGTTGATGGCATAGGAGACTTCATCAGCATGGCAAGTTGGTTAGCAGAAGGATACTAGAGGAAGTCTATGCGGGAGAGACTTCATCCCCACAGCGATTGGGTTGTATCTTCAAGAGATTACTCTTGAAGTGCATGAGGTGGACTACTCGGTAGGGCAACTTCATGGGGAGTTGGACAAAATCCTGCATTATCATGATGCTCTACTTATAGATAATATGCAAAGGGCTTCTAATACCTATACATGGTTGGACAATGAGTGGAGCAAGGGATGCTTCACATTGATCAAAATGGCTTGGGATCTTGGTATGGAGGGATTCCTTCATGATAGGACAGTGCAAAGAACGGGGATGACTCAATGGCACATTTGGGACACTGATATTATTGGTGGTGACAATGGTGATCAAAAATCAAAGAGGGCGCGTATTCAGGCATTGCTTGAGGACAAGCAATTTTTGGCGAGGAGGATTGTCATGTACCCAAGTAGAAATTTTGTCAAGGAGATTCTCAATTTGGTAATTTTGGTGATTAATATAGCATTAGATAAATAAAACTTTGGAGAAATAAGTTGTGGAGATGTTAAATAAATTTGTGGAGAAAAGATAACGGTTGAGACTTAAGAAAAATAGAAAATTAAAGCAAAGATAAGTTGTGGAGGTTACCAAAAAGGAAAATCGAACCATGGGAAGAATCAAACCATGGTATCAAAGCATACTGTGAGAGAAATCGAACCATGGTATGAGGAAGTGAAAGTAACTATAAAAGGAAGGCTAGAGCCTCCTTTTGATCATTTTATTTGGCATTTCATTTCTCATTTTGGAGGGTTTGTTTAAGCCGCTTAGCCAAGACAACCAGTGTTGTTTAGCATAGGGATTTCCAAGTGGAAAATCTCAATTCTCTTTCGGTGAACCTAGAGTGTCACCCTAGAAGAGAAATTTGACGTTGATTGGATATTTCTTTTCCTAAATTTTGTGAACCATTTCATCTCTGCAACAGGTAGGATGAATTTTTCAAGAGGACGCAATTGTGGAATTCATGGAATTTTGGAGAGAGCATTTGGTGGATCCCGAGGCTGAGAATTTGCAGAAAGTTTCATCAATGGAGGATGAGTTTTCTTGGAGATTTTCAGAGGCAAAGAACACTACTATCAGGAGGGCGGAATTTTCGTCATTAGGGTCTGCACAGGGGTTTTTCTAGGCCATTTACAACACATAGATTGAAGTGGAGATTTTGTGCAAGAGTTGAGCTGAAATTTCTTGTTCCTTTCAAGAGAAATTTGTAAAGGAAATTCCAGCAGCTGAGTGAGGAAATTGGAACTAATTTGCAGCAGATATTCTTGGTGGGATGGAGAACCCATTTGTTGGGAATTTCGTCCAAATTTGGGTATTTTCGGGTCAACTAAAATTAGCCCAAAAGATTTATGGGTTTTTGTGTGTTTTATGAGGAGAGACCCTGGTTAATTTGGAAGAATTTTCTGAGCACTTCTCAGGGCCAAAACAAAGGGTTAAAGCCAGCCATCAGCAACAATATTTCCAGAGCAAGGCACAGTTAATTGGGGAAGCCATTCTACCACTTGGGTCGGTGAGATTTTTCTGGGTTTTGTTAGTTGGGGTGTAAGGAGCCTTCTTCTAATTTTCAGAATTTTTGGAGCAATTTTGAGGGTTCATTTCACAGTTTGCCTCCAGCAGCAGCAGAAATTTCTGAGCAATGCATTTACACAGATTGAGCCATTTCAGCTGGCAATTTTACTTAGATTCTCACCTGGGTGCCACATGCTTGCAGTAGCAAGCCCAAGTTCTATCATTCCACTCCATTGTACTTAGTTCTAGCTTGAAATTTAATAAAATGGCTCAGCACTTTGCCTCATTTCTTTGGTGTACTAATTTGTGTTTGCATGGTGAAATTTTAATTGTTGTAACTAGTACATGTTTTGGTAGTTACTGTTAATTTTCCAATTAGGAAGATTACAGCCCACAAGAACCCAAAAAGGGAGAGATTTCATTCAGGATATATAGAAGATTTGACTCACCTAACTCCAAAAGATGTGTACAAGAAAATTAACATCAACATTTGCAAACATATGCAAAAGGCTACATAATAAAAGAAACAATTATGCTTTGGCTTCCATCTCCTAAAAATGAAAAACTTAAAGAAAACCAAATTCTCTATTAATCTTTGACATGCCACAATCATGGAGAAGACAGTTCCCCTTGAAATGATTTGGTACATGTCTAAATCAATCATAGGACAAGAAAGACACACACACACATACACACACATATATATATAACCTTAAATTTAGAAACTGCAAGAGCAATTGAAACTAAGTTCAAATGCAAACATACTTGGAATCAAATTACAAAAGACATATATGAAGTGTATTCACTTACATTGCTGCTGGAAGTCTGGAAGTTAGCCCATACAGAATGGATAAAATGCTTCACACTCATAGGCCCACCTTTTTCCCACAAAAACTGCAAGAAAATAATAGGTGCATGATTTTCTCAAATGTTTTTGTTCCACGAAATGATATGCTATAATACTTATTTTTCAAATATAGAATTCTGTTTTACAACCTTGCAAAACAAACAGGCTACTAGAGGTTCAATGCAAACAAAGTGAAAATTATAAACATTACCATCAATTTTCTGATGGGTTTCTCAATGTGTATATATCTGTCTATATGTAATATGTATATCAACATATAGATATGAGAATAATTAAACATTTGCATGTACATGCTTCTATCTTTAGGTGCATGTACGTACACAAATATATCCCCACAAGCACATGCACATAAACATATAGACATGCATGTACAAGTATATGTGTGTTTGTATAAAATGTATATGCCTATATGTCCATAGTTGTGTCCACACATATATCTAAAAATAAGGCCATTACATGTAAATAGTATATACCAATATTCCCTCATACACTTACATTTACATCTAATGTGTGTGTCTGTACCCTGAAACAGCCTGAAGCAGCCTCCATTACAGAAGTAGAATTTAAATGTAATAAGTTTCAAACACACCTTTGATAGAGAGGCCAACTTCCTCGAATTAAAGGAAATTTCACTCCTAGAGTTCCAAACCAAAGCAATCTGTACCTTACCTGCAAAATTTATGTGAGCCTTCATGCAATTTCCAATTGTTATGGAACATCTTAATATGCAAAGATTATTTTTCAGAGGAGTTGTATGTGTAGAGAAGGTTGTCATGCAAGATATAAGAAAAAATGACAAAATATGTATAATTGACCATACAGGAGTAAATTTCTCGAGATTCATATAAATTACTTCATACCAACTGGTAACAAAAATACACTTGTGAGAGCTTGGTTAACGCACCATTACTGTAGCGTTCTGCAGATGGCAAGGACGTATTATATGTTGTAAGTGCCATCTGAGCCAATTCAACATGATGCACATATTACAGATAGATTAGAATGGACAAAAAGGGTTATTATCACTAGGGACATCAACTTTTTAATCATGGCCCTTCAAAACAACAAAAACAGTAATATGGATGTGCAAAATGTTATGCCCATCATCAAGATAAACAAAGAAAAATAAGCATCAAGAAGTATTATATCAAAACAAGGACCTTCTGAAAGCATCTCTGTCTGTAACTATCATATAAAACAACACATATGCCCAAAGAATATAATTTCTTTATAATGATTATAATAGAATACACAAACTAGATGCTAAGATTTAATACCCACTTTGAATGCGTCCAAAATGGAATCTCATGTGACATCTACCTTTAATCAACAATTCTAAATTATTGTATAGTTCCTGGATGCTGCTCACTGGCAAAGTAATTATTAAAGGGCGGTAAGTAACTAAGGATATGATGTAATTTGATTGATTATAAAAGCCTTGTTAATTTAATTTCTTTATAAAGATTAAAATAGAATACACAAACTAGATGCTAAGATTTCATATCCACTTTGAATGCATCCAAAATGAAATCTCATGTGACATCTACCTTTTATCAATAATTCTAAATTATTGTATAGTTCCTGAATGATGCTCACTGCCAAAGTAATTATTGAAGGACGGTAAGTAACTAAGGATATGATGTACTTTGATAGATTATAAAAGCCTTGTTAATTTTATTAACCCTTCCTAGGATGTCTCTTATAATATCCTAATGAGAAACAGAATAGTTTGGGTCAAAGGAAAGTTTTGTTACACACTCAGTGGTAAGAGAAACCACCAAAAACTATTTTGTTTGGTGCCAAAATTATATTTATCATACACATTATGAAAATAATGTTATTGGAAGTGTCTTCCACTATGCATTCACTGGAAATTTGTTTCAAATTATTATATTTCTGTGGTTGGAACTTGGAACTGGGAAGTTATTTTAGAAGCCTTTAGTGTGAGTCTCTAATGGCTAATTGCAAGTTATTTTATTAGTTGGGCATGAATATTACACCATTGTGCCTGAGATAATTTATTCGAATATATTTCAAGGGTGAATGTCGCCATATTTTGTTGATTCGACATTAAAGTTTATGTATAAGTGTTTCAAGACTTTTATTATATTTGACTCTTTCACTGCATGATCTAAATAAACTTTGGCACACTTACCAATGGTTTTGTTTGTTTATGCGAAATGACTTGTCACTCAATTACAATTTATATTGCATAAAATCATCCATATCAATCTATACAATAATGTTTTAATTTATCACTTTCAAGTTTCTTTGTAGTAGCATTTTTGTGTTACCATTTGCAAGTAAAACAGTTAAGAGCACAGTGTTTGCAGTCTTATGTAAACAGATTAAGAAGGAATCCAATTAATAGTTATGAACCTCATAATCCTAAAGTTTATTTAGTTAGGCAGTTTTCCTAAAACAATAAAGTTATTCTAGATATGTATTTTTCCCAGAATAATAAAGTTATTCTAGAAGGGTTGTATTCCCTAAAAGATAGATAGGCCTTGTTACACCCTTATCAAGAACACATGGCATGTTGAGTTGAGGCTGGAGAGGTTATATATATGCTATGTGTCTCACCTATTATGTAAAGTTTTTCTCTAATCAATATATTACCTGTCCAAGGAAACTTCTACTGAACTTATAATGGTATCAGAGCCATGGTAAAGAAATTGTGATAATATCAAGGCTAGCGAAGTTAAGTTGATAAAATGAGAGCCAAGATAAGGAGAAAGCCATGATGATTTATTGAAGAAGACAATCCAATGCTTAATCCTAGTTTCTTCATCAACAAAGGGTTTTCATCAAGGAGGTACTTCATTGTTTCAAGAAAATTATTTGAAATTCTGAATTGAGATTTGTAATGAGATTATTTAGATCTACAATCTCTTAAAAATATTCAATTTCTTTTTAAGATTTTTTTCGTAAATCTAAACACAAATTTGATCTCAGATTTATTTTTTATTAAGAAATAATAAAAAGGACTTTTGTATTGTAACATTTTCCAAATGCTATAAATCTGGCACATATTATTTTTTAAGCCATAAAACCATTAAAATGATGTTTAAAACGTCTCAAATGTAAAAACCCGAGAGAGAATGAAATTAAGGGTTCAATCTTTTCTTTTTGTGAGTTCTTGGCTAATGATATCCACCATGCCTTCCACAGGGTTTCTACAACAACTACGGCTTGAGTGAATGTGACCACAAAATGGATCTCAATTGACTTCAAACATGTGACCTCATCGAAGAATCAACTAAATCTTTCTCTGGCCAATGGCGACAGGGATATTTACACGGTTCCTCCCACAGTCCAGTAGCAGCTACAGCTTTTTTAGAAACGCCACAGTTGGTTAATGTAGTAATTGTTGAAGTTACAGAATTTTGTCTCCAAACTGTGGTAGCAGAGGCAAACGACTAGATTTAACGGCTTCGATTGGGCCCTTTCGGAGGCCTCTTTTGCAATTTTCCGTTGGAAAATTCTTCAAACCTTACAGGCTTTGAAGATTTCTCACCTCCGCCACAAGTACTTTGGGACTTCACATATTTTCCAAGAATATTTTGTCTTCAACGATTTTGCCTTCTTTTCACCTACATTTTCTGTCATGAAGGATGGCACAGGCCACTTACAAGCATCCTGCTCGTTGTCCCAAACAATTTGATGGCGAAATTATGCATTTCACTCTCACAGACGACATTACATGACTAGCTTAGGGATCTTTTGCACGTGTTTTCTTAATCTGATCTTTCAAAACCACACAAACCCCAACCTAGACGAGCAAAGAAAAACCCACTCCGCAGTGCGAAATAGGCTGACCTTATCTCTATGTCTGCAGAAAGATGAAAGGCCAAACAAGTGAGGGAGGGAGAAACGCAGTGTGCAATGACCTTATTCTTCTATATGAAACTACAACTATATGCAAATGACCTTATTCTTATTGCTAAATCTGCACTAGGTTTGAGAAAACACTTGAAATCTCTGGAATTCTTTTGTCAAAATGTGGGAAAGCAAGTAAATACCAGCAAAACTAAAGTCATGATGTGTGGAATATTTTGTTATTTTCTTGGAGCTTCTATTTGGCAAGTTTATGGACGGATATACTCGTTTTGTCATGTAAGTGCTCTTTTCATGTGAATTTCATAATGTTTCATGTCTAATGTATGGAATGCTATGTCATGATTTTACTTATGCCCTAACAATTAATGTGAATTTATGAAACACTTGTAATCTGGGTTCATTGCATATGTTATTCATCTTGGCAAGAAGAACAGATTTTCCTAGGGGTAGGTTGTGCACCTTTTTACCTTGAAACTCCATCAAAATATTGCATATTAAAGTATAAAAGTCTGAAGTTGCTGTGAAGTTGCATCCACAGAAAGTGTAGCTGTAGCTGCTTCTTTAGGCCTCCTTGAAGAGCGAGGTTACTAAATCTTGATCATTTTGACTCCAATCTGCCCAATAGCCATTCAATAGTCCTAGATCCTTGGTGATCACATTAACTTAATGAAATATCATTATTTTACCTCCTTTCTTCCTCTGTTCTTCAGCCCCTAAGGACAAGGAGATTTTCTAGGGCTTGGTGTGAAATTTAGCGAGAAATTTTAAGATTCCTTCCTGACAAGTTTATTCATTTATGTCTCCTCTAGGCATCCTCTAGTTTTGAACAAATTCCGATGGTGGAATTTCAAATAAATTGATGCCCTAGCTATCACACCAAGAGGGAACCCTTGAAGCTGCTTTGACTTGGGGATTTCTTGAAGGTTTGCACTTTGTAGTTCATCATTCTAAACATTTTCTCTTAACCATAGGTAGTCACTGGATGAGCCTTTACCACGGTATATCTCCCAACACTTGGTCTCTTACAATATTTCTGTCAAGGGGTTTTTCATGGAAAGTCACCCTAGCTTCTCCCAAAGCTCACACTTTAATTGAAACTTTTCATTGAATGAGCATCCTTGCCTCACTTTGAACCCTAGTATAAACACATCAATCACAAGTGAGGGTATTTGGAAGTTTTGATCTTAGGCATTCATCATTTTCGAATATTCCTAAGCCCAAGGTCATCCTTCATAGGTCCTTCTTGGGGAGCCTTTCATCTTTTCTTTAAGTATTTGAACCATTAATTGAGGCTCTCCTTTGAATGGGCATAGGAAATCACATTATACCTTGCCATTGATCCTATCATTCAAGTGATTTCCTCCATATTGGGACTCCTCCAATCGGTGAAAGTTCGTAAAGAGCAAGGGACATTGACTGAGGTGACAATGGGTCCTTGTCCTGTTGTTGCCATTTGGTCTAGTAGTTGTCCCTATCACCGCTCAAATTAGCAGGGGTCCTAGTGTTGAAATTTGTAACTAGGTTCGGTCTTCATAAATGTATTTGAGAAGTATTTATCAAAAGAATGAAGAAAATATTTTTATTATTATTATTATGACATATTAAAGCATGGGTTTCATGCTTGGGTCATCATGTTTTAGGTCAAAGTCCCCATTGAGGACTTCTAGGATTTATTCTAAGTCATTAGAGTCATTGTACATTAAAAGAGACCCTTCTTGGGCTTTCGAATCATGTAAAAAGAATTATTTTTTAGTCAAAAAAGAATTTAGTTTCCTCCACACCAAGTCGGCCTCAAGAAGAGTAATTCAACCTCCCTGGAAGGCTATATTTACAAGGCAGTTCGAATTCATTTGGAGCATCTCACTCTCTCACACATAGTTCGATTTCTGAAGCTAGAAGTTGGAAAAGTGCAAAGTTGGTAAAGGGCTAGAAAAGGAGTTGGAAACAAGTGTGAGTTTTTGGAAGGAGATAGAAGACCTGAAGATCGAAATTTTGGGACAACTCTCACTCAGTTCTAAGGTGTATCAAGGGAGATCAAAGTTTTCCAAGTCTGGTAGAAGCTGTTGCTGCTACTAGTACTGGGTCAAAGTTGTTGTTGCTGCTACTAAGTCAAAGTTGCTTTTGAAGGGTTATCATCTGCAAGGAGGATTGAGGGCTGACTTGGTGTGGAGGAAGTCTTTGTCTAAGTCTAGAGTCTTGGATTATCTCGAGAAACTATTGAAGTAAGAATTGTTGATTGCATTTTGCCCTGACTGTCCACCTACATATGGTGTCTTTGTGTCATTGTTTTGGTAATTGCTTGATGATCTAAAAGATAAAAGAAGAACATAAAGATAAAATAATCACAAGTAATTATCTATATAAGAAAATATTTCTGCGTTTCTGATTTTCTAACACCTAGGAGGGGATCCTATAGAGCAACAACTAGGTCAAGTGGCAACAATGGAGCGAAGGCCCACTATCACCTCAACTAAGGCCATAGTATTAAAAACCGAATAGTCTGAACCGAAAACCGATCAGTTCACTAACTCAACCATTCAAAATGGCCAAAAAACCCGGTCAGAGGAGCTGTTTCTCCTTTTTTCAGAAAAACCAGGACTAACCGTCGATTTATGACAAAACCGGTCAATTTATGGGTAAACCGATTGTTTCTGTCATAAATCGGTCGGTTCATTGACACACCAGCCGCGGACCCACCGGGCAGTTTTTTGGAAGCTTTTGAGGTGATTTGGAGGGAAAGAAAGGGTTGTTTGCCTCCAAAAACACCGCCTCCAAGCCATTAAAAAGTCTACCTTCTCATTTGCCTAACACACCTCATTTGGAGTTGTTGTGAGTTTCATTGGGAGCCTGGAGAGCGTTGATATTTTATTAGAGTAATCATCTTGGAGGCTTGAAGTTGGACTTGGAGCTATGTTGGAGATAGTTTGGAGCTATTAGCAGAGTTGGCATCTTCAAGAGGAGGCTAAGGAAGCTATTTTGCATTTCCAGGTGAGGATTTTCACTTGGAAAAATCCATATTTGACTGTTGTCCATGTATTTAATTTGTTTGATGTGTTCTATGCTACAATGTTATCAAATATCTAGTTCTATGCTATCAAATTTTGTAGGCTAAATATGCCCATTTTTTTCCCAAATTTATCTTAGGTTTTCCATTTCTATTAGCTGCAATTTTTTTTAATTGGCAGATTTCTTTGCAAATTTTAAATATTTCTAGCCACCATGCCTCCAAAAGGCAAGGACAGAGAAAGGGTTCATTATGATGTGATTGATGGAAAAATGATATGCAAATTTTGCAATAGATCTATTGGAAGTGGGGGTATTCTTAGGTTGAAACAACACTTGGCCGGGATAAGAGGCCAAGTAAAGCCATGTGATGCACCAAAGGAAGTGATAGTTCCTATTAGGGTAGAATAGCTATCCAAGTTTGAGAAGATTGAGGAGAATGAGGCTAGGGAGAAGGCTATCCAGGAAGAAATTGCAAGGAAGAAAGTGTTGAAGAATTAGGGCAATTAGAGTTAATGTGATTCTTCTAGCATGATAACTACTTGTGAGGTATTTTAATTTTTCTTCTTAGCACAATCTTCACTTGTTCTTATTAGAGTGTGTCTTCTTAGATTCATCAAATAGTTATCAAAACCAAAGAGACAAGAACACAAGTTGTTGGCTTTCTGCCAAGGCCAAAACCTCTCCCTCTTGGAGAGGAAAACCTGCACAAATTTCTTCTTATAGAGATTCCAATTGACGAATAACAAGACCATGACTCTTGACCTACTATGCCACTCCAAGATCAAGACACCAATCCTCTTCTTTGTCGTTGTCGAGATCATCATCATCATTGCACCATAGTTGCTCCTTCACGTAGATCATTGTTGCACTCTTACTTGAGATCTTGACCATGTCAACAAGGTTTCTATACTATGTGGGAGTTGCACCGAGATCATGATCTTATCCTCATTATGACCGAGATCATGAATGCTGCATTAGCGAAATCATGACTGTATTTAGTATGAGAATGCATCACTATGAGATCACCGAGCTTCTTCTTATCACAACCATATGGAGTCTGTAACTTGTTTAGAGAGCATGCTGAGTGTATCACTAAGATCCTCATCATCATAACTATGCCAAGAACATGACTGTGATTCTCTTCCTGCACTGAGAACTTCATAGTCGAGAGTGCTACCACTGAGAAGATCACACTATAATTACTTACTGTAATTATACCCGAAGTTTGTAGAGACTTGTGTTCCTGCACCTAATCTGAGACCCTACACCACTATGCTTGACTGAGACTTCAGAGATGTATGCAAAGATATCTCTGCCCCTCATCCGAAGTTGAGGATGTTCGAAATATCAGAGATGTCTGAGTTCTATTGCTCTCTTCTGCAAAGTTCAGCGGGGTATATATAGTGGTTATGCCTCCATTAATAAGCCGACATAGGTGTGAACCGTTGTGTCTTTAATTAAGCCAACATGATTGTCCTTTTAATTCATTTGTAGGTCGACATGACTGAAATTTACATCATTTAGCTTGTTGATGTCTTAAGGAGGATTGTGCTTGTCTTGGAGGGTTGTTTTAGACTTGTATACATTACACATGACTTGACTCATATATTTTTCTCATGCTTAAGAAGAGCTTCTTAATATTTTCTTTGACTCTTTGACTTTCCTATTGTGAAAATTCTATCACTACAACAACTGATTTATTTTACCTACTTATTTCCCAATAAGTTATTTATGAAAATCCTTCAGTAAACATTAAAATAAATTTCGTTACAGATATCACATCATAATACAGAAACAAACACATGCACAAGAATTAACACATCGACACAAATATTTTGGACAATCAATCCCCGGAAAAACCCAATGTGGGAAAACTGATGCAGCAAGGGAGGATTTTATTATTCGACATGACTGAAATTTACATCATTTAGCTTGTTGATGTCTTAAGGAGGATTGTGCTTGTCTTGGAGGGTTGTTCTAGACTTGTATACATTACACATGACTTGACTCATATATTTTTCTCATGCTTAAGAAGAGCTTCTTAATATTTTCTTTGACTCTTTGACTTTCCTATTGTGAAAATTCTATCACTACAACAACTGATTTATTTTACCTACTTATTTCCCAATAAGTTATTTATGAAAATCCTTCAGTAAACATTAAAATAAATTTTGTTGCAGATATCACATCATAATACAGAAACAAACACATGCACAAGAATTAACACATCGACACAAATATTTTGGACAATCAATCCCCGGAAAAACCCAATGTGGGAAAACTGATGCAGCAAGGGAGGATTTTATTATTCAGCAATTCTTCAATACAACTGGGTGCCAAATTGGCTTACCCAACAAAGAGATAATTCTTCAGCACTTTCCCCAGTCTCAACGTCCGCCTGGCTGACCTCTGCGTAGCTCCCAGACCCTCAGCATCAGCCCTGCCTCTCTGCATCACCCACGTAGGCCCTCCAGTGACTGTGCAGTCTGCAGCCTCTACATCTGCCTCTCCAACCTCTGCGTTGTTCCTCTGGTGTTGTTCCCGACTCTCTGTTCCATACTTGCTGCCTCCTGCTGCTCTCCAAACCACTAGTTCAAATTTCTCAGCTAACCTCGCTCAAAAATCGAACTAACTGGTCTCCCTCAGTGTGTTCTCCAATTGACCCTCAAGCCTCTTCTTATACTTTCCTGTTGGTTCTTCAACAACCGAGATTAAATCTCTAATCAACGGCTAAGATTAGATTTCGCTTGATCCATGACTTTTGGAACCTTCTAACCCAGTGTTATATTAATACCCATTAATATTTTATTTTTCCTAAGTTTAGACTTAGGAGCTCCATTAAAAATATTAATTATTTTAATATCTCCCAAATAGGTTAGAATTTGCCCAAACCATTTCTGGGTCTTGGAGATCTCATGTGCTTTAGCCTCTCCACCAATTTTCATGGCTAGAGCACATCCGATGCTACCCCAAATCAACACCTATAGCACTTCAACATGTGTTGGACCTATGTAATGAGCAAGAAACTCATTTTATAATTTACAAAAATAATATTTCTTTTCTTTTACAAGTACAAAGATCAAAAGTACATTTATGAAGACCGAACCTAGTTACACTTTCTTCAACAGAAAGAAATTTTACAAGCCATGAAAGAGAGTGGGTATGATGATTTTGAGATTCAAGACTCCTCTTCTATCCCTTCCACCAATGACCCCTTTCACTCCTGCTCTTGGGTCTTATCATCAAGGCCAAAAATCTAAAGGAACAAAGTGAATGAACATCTAGAGTTATTTATCATCCTCTGCCACCACTGCCTTTGCTAATCCCACGTCCTCCCAACCAAGTCTAACTCAACATCAACCCACTTTGGATGACCATTGGAAAAAACAATGCAAAGAATCTTCTTTTGAATACATTGTTAGATGGTGGTATGATACAGATATCCCATTTAATGTTGCCCGCTCACCTTATTACCAAGCTATGTGGGACTCTATTATAGCTGCAACAAAGGGCCTCAGTGGCCCTACTGTGCATGACTTGAGGGGAGCTCTTTTGCAAAAAGAGATTTCGTGCATTGATTAGAATTTTGCTGAGTATAAGGAGTCATGGCTCAAAACAGGTTGTTCCATCATGTCAAATGGATGGACCGATGGAAAGAACCGCACTATCATTAATTTCCTTGTTTCTTGCCCTCAAGGAACCATGTTTTTGAGATCAATTGATGTATTTGATAAAGTGAAGGATACAACCCTTTTATTTTAGCTCTTGGATGACATTATTCAACAAGAGGGCGAGCAGAATGTTGTGCAGGTCATCACAGATAATGCCTCAAACTATGTTCTTGCTGGAAAGATGCTAAAGTCCAAATAGAAGACCATATTTTGGACTCCATGCGTTGCACATCGCAAAGACCTCATTCTTGAGGGCATAGGCAAAGTGGAGCAGGTAAAAAACATTGTAGAGCATGCCAAGTGCATTACAAAATACATCTACAACCACTCATGGGTATTGGGCCTAATGAGGAAAAACATTGGGGGAAAAGAGCTTGTTAGACCTGCAATTACAAGATTTGCAGCTCACTTCCTCACATTGCAATGTCTCAATTCTCAACCAAAAACTTGCAGAAAATGTTTTATCTGATGATTGGACTTCATCTTGGTGGGCTTGTAGACAAGATGGCAAAGACACCAAAAAGAAAGTTTTTGGCAATTAATTTTTGGAAAAGTTCTGCAGAGCTTGTGAAAATTACCGAGCCCCTTGTTAAGGTGCTACGGATGGTGGATGGGGAAAAATTGGCCATGGGCTACATTTATGAGGCTATGGATCAGGAAAAGGAGCAAATACGGGCAACTTACAAGGATAAGTTAGCTAAGTATGGGTGTATTTGGGAGATCATTGATAACAGATGGAACAATCAACTCCATCATCCTATACATGCAGCTGGGTATTTTTTGAACCCAAAGTATCATTATAAAGCTCGGCTAGGAGATATACAGGTTGGGGAGGTCAAAGATGGATTGTATGATTGCTTGGAGTGCATGGTCCCTGTTACCTACCACCTGTGGGCGGTGTATGTTAGTTTCTGTAGCATCGGATGTGTTTTAACCAAGAAATTTGGTGAAGAAACTAGAATACATGAGATCTCCAAAACCCAGAAATCGTCTCTGGAAATTCTGCCTAGAAGTGTCTCAATTAGATTATTAACCATTTTTTAATATTTCCTAAGTCTAAACTTAGGGAATATGGTTAATTAATCAGTGATAATTGAGATAGGGCAAGAATAGTCTAGAAACTCACACGGATTGATCCAAAGATGATCCTAGCCATCGATTATGTTTTAATCTTGGTCATTGGTGCTCCAACAATGGATTATAAGAGGAGGTCGATGTGGTGATGGAGGGTACACTTGAGCAGTTCGATTTCTTCGCATATCAGTTTCCAGAGTAGCAGCAGTCAGTTGCTAGAGAGAGCCAAAGATCAAAGCAATGAGTGAGGGGCAGGGACAATGATCCGAAGGAAGTTTTCCAAATCTGAAGAGGCAGCAAAAGAGGGCCGAGTTATCCCAATGAGGCAGCACAGAGCTCTACTCAGTAGCTTCAAAGAGGGCAGTTTGATTTGCTGGAGAGAAAATCATTCTCAGATCTAGAGGTCGGGCAGAGGATCCAGAGGGTCAAAGAGACGAATTTCTCAACAGCAGAAGGCAAAATGACTTCATCAGAAACTAGTCAGAGGCTAGACATCATAGTGACTATGCAGTCCAACACAGAGGGTGACACAGAAGCTTCAGGAGGCCGAGGTTTTTGTAGGCAAGTTGTGTCGGGATTGCTTGTAGAGGAAGGGTAAATTCCCTTCAATAATTTTGGCTAGATTTTCTTGTTGTGGATTGTCAATTTCAGGCATCCAGATTGTACTGAGATTTTCACTATTGCATAATAATAAAAACCATCACTATTGCACCAGTTTTCCCAGGTTGGGTTTTTCCGAGGACATTTGTCCAAAAATAACTGTCTCATATTTTATGTGTGTGCTAGCATTTCTCAGTTTCCAGCACATTATTTTTCTGCAAACTTTTATTTGTGAAGATTGCAGCATGTTTATTTCGATATTTGTCGTGGCAGATAAATTGTTAAATTAATTAACAATTAGGAGAAATAATACCAGTTGTTGCAATAGGATTCCATATTGGAATTTTCACATGGTATCAAAGCGCAATTGATCAGTCGAAGAGCTCAGAAGCGAAAGAAGGATTTTCTTTGTTCAATAAGAACAGCAGGCCGAAATTCCCAGGGGCAGCGCAGTCTTTTGCCAGGAGGCCGAGTTACATGAGGAAACTCGATTTTTCAGAGCAGAAAAATTCGATTTTCCAAAGGTAGAGGGAGCAACTCAAATTTTTTGTTGGGCAGATCTCTAGCTGGACACAGAGGGTTTTGTAGCAGTTCGTTGGAGCAGAGCCAATGACGGGTGGAAGAGAGAGAAGCACACAATTGAGGGAAAATTTTCCTTAGGGAACTTCTAGTCTCAGAAGTTTGATTTTCCTTGCAGATTGACAGTAGTTGTGAGCAGATCCTCCCACTCTAGAAGGGAGTGTGAATAACAAAGCAACAACCAAACATAAGGAAAGAGGGAGTTTTCAACACTTCGTTGAGATGGCCACTGCAGGGCTTCATGATCAGAATAAGTTGGATGGAGCTTCCAACTATGTCATCTGGAAGGCTAGGATGTCCTTCCTTCTAGATGAATATGGCCTGCGAGCCTACATTGATAATGTAGTGGCAGTTCCCCAGGATGCAGATCAACAGAAAGAGTGCAAGAAAGAGATGGTGCAAGCAAAGCGGTTGATCCTGGATGGAGTCTAGGATCATATAGTCTCACATATAGCTGGCAAAGATACTACCAAACAAAAGATCTATAAGTTGGTTAGGTCATTGAAATTCCTTGTATAAGGAGGATAGGCATAGTCCTCAAAGAAGGTGAAGTCATTGAACATATCGATGGAAAGATCTCCTCTGAATACATGTAAAGGGATTCTTATGAAAGGTCCCCTCATATAGCAGTATTGGAGACATCTAAGAGATATATATGATAAGCAAGTAGAACTATTCTCTGAAGATGTGATAAGGAAGGACACATCACTTAGATCTAATCTACACAAATTGAAGGTATCAAACAATAAAGAGTTATCTTCATAAGATCTAAATTGCAAGATCCGGGATGAGATAATCTTCATTGTTCTAAATACACTAACTAATGAACAAGGTAACAAATGTCTATGAGGATAAGAAGGCTATCCCATTCAACAAAGTGTGGTCTCTATGCAAGATAGGAGAAGATAGGTTGAGGGCAAAAAGACATCAGATATTTGTCGAAAGGAAAGAATAACATAGCTAAGATTCAGTGCTATAAGCTCTACAGGAAAGATTGTCCTAAGTTCAAGGGCAATAACAAGAAGAATAGAGAAGAATTCCAATTCACCGAAGAAGTGGAGGAAGTTGAAAGAAGGAAGTCCAAGGAAGAGGAAGAGCATTAGAAGTAAGGGCTCACGACATCACCATAGGAAACATGAAGGATGTCTGATAATCAACTATGAAGGATATAGTTCTTGGGAACCTCATTAGAAACTTAAGGAAAGGAAGACGTCATCGAGGACAAGGCTCATCATACATCAAGTTAAAAAGGAAACGTCTATTGGATAGGGGTATGCAAGATCCTCAAGATTCTCTAATGGAATCTTCATTGGAAGATTCACCGATCCAAAGACAAAGCAAGTGTTTCATCAAGAACTCCAACTTGTGGAATTCGTGGGATGATGGTATGATGACATAAGAGATCAAGTAGATCAAGGGGTTGAAGATCTTTTCAATCAAGGAAGTTGTTGAAAGAACCCTAGATGACCTGAAGATAAATGAGGTATGTATGCTTGTAATTGATTTTATAAAGTCATGTTGCATGGTTGCAGGTAATTCGAAAGCATGATTAAAGGAAAGGAATGTCCTCCTACGAAAGCATGTCGGAAGGCATGGTTCGCACTAGATGAAATCAACATAATATGTCCTCATATGAAGTATAAGGTGGTTGACTACAATTGATGAACTCTGAATAGAAACTCCTGGGAATGAATTGTGTGAAGAAAGGAAGGAAGAGATCGTGAGATATGCAACCATGGTAAAGGTAATCAACATTAAGAGAGGACAGCGCAACAGTTGCTGGAGAAGAGATCGAAGTGATTTCTTGCAGTGAGGGGCAGGGATAGTTTCCGGAGGAAGATTTTTTTATCCAAGAATACATCGCAAAGGAGGCAGAGATAGATCTAGAAGAGGTAGTGCAAAGGCCACGCTGGGCAACGTAGAGCCACGTTGAGGCAGCACAGAGCCTAAGAGGAGATCTGAATTCGTTGGAGAAGTCGCGTTTCAGAGCCAGAAGTCGAGGTGTGAGACCGAAAGGGAAAAAAGTCAAAGTTCCATAGGCAAATCAATCAACTGAAGGAGAGACGCAGTTCCCAGAAGCTGTGATGCAGAGCAGCATAGTGATTGTGCAGAAACTGCGCAGAGGCAGCTAGGGGCTAGTCATTCAATGGCTAGACCATAACTAGATCGTCAGTGATAGTGTGGAGTATATCTCTGTCAGTTAGATTCTCTGTATTGGATATCCAGTAAGGCATCCAAAGATTGTATTCAGAAAACTACTGCTTAATAATACAAACCCTCAACGACTGCACTGGTTTTCCGCATTGGGTTTTTCTGGGGACATTTGTCCAAAAATAATGGTGTCATGTGTTATGTATTTCTTTCTTGCTCAATTTCTTGTTTCCGCATTTAATTTAATTGGTGAGGCTACATTGTATTAGTTTCGGTATTTGTTATAGTACGCAGTTAATAATTTGTTTAGTAATTTAACAAATAGAAGATACTTAATCAACTGTTGCAATAGAAATTTGGGTCTTCCAAATTTTCACATGGTATCGAAGCGCAGGTCAGGCAAGAGAGCAGAGCCGGAAGAGCCCAACGCTGAAGAGAAGGAGGGAAGTCGAAGTGATACGCAGGCAACAAATCGAATCCCTAGAGGGATTGCACAGTCTAGGCCAAGAGGGCAAAATTTTCATGGGAAAATATCTCTTTGAGTAAGTCGACAGAGAGAAAGATTTCCATATCAAAGTTTGCAAGTGTCAGAGGGACCAGCGCAAAACCATCAGCGCGGAGCAGTTTTCTGCAGCAGTTGCTGGGGCAGAAAAACGTCAGAAGGAAGAAGAAGACACTATTGAGGGAATTTCTTCCTTAGAGAATTCCTAGCTAGGGAATTTGATTTCTCTATTGTTGAGCAGCAGCAGGGAGGGGCAAATCTACTAATTCTAGCATGGAGTGCATAGGCTAGCCTAGTGTTGCGCAAAGGAGAGAGGAGGCAGTTCGACATTTCATTAGCAGAGATGGCAGTTAGTGGGTTAAGAGATCAGGATCAGTTGGATGGTGCATCCAACTATGTGATCTGGAAGGGAAGGATCTCATGTCTTCTAGATGAGCACAATCTCAAAACCTTGTCGACATTGTGGTAATTGTACCCGCGGATCCAAATCCGCTTAAGAAGTACAAGGTGAGATGGCAAAGGCCAAGCGATTGATCCTCGACGAAGTGAGAGATCATGTAGTTCTTCACATTGTCGACAAGGATACTGCCCGGGAGATGAGGGAAGCATTGGCTACGCTATACGAAGCATCTTCCGAGCAGCAGAAGATGTACTTGGAGCAGAAGATGAGATCCACGCAGATGCAGAAGGGCGAACGCATTGATTCGTTCCTAACGAAGCTTCAGGAAATACGAGACTCGTTGGCAGTTGTGGGGTCAACACCTCAGGCTACCAAGATGATTAGGCTGGCCCTGAATTCAGTCTCAGAAGAATGGCAAGTTTTTGTCCAGAGTACCTTGGGCAAAGAGAGATTGTCGGATTGGAAAGGAATGTGGGTCGCTCTTTAGCAAGAAGAGATGAGGAGAGACTTAGTCAAGTGCAAACTTGATAGCAGTAGCAGCAGTGGAACAAAGCCCAAGGAGGAGGAAGAAAATGAAGCCCTTGCATCCAAGGGGCAGCAGGAGCAGTGGAGGCGGAAGAAGGACGTCTCGAAGATCAAGTGCTTCCAATCTAGCGAATTTGGTCACTACGCTACACAGCATCCTCTCAAGAAGAAGGACAAGAACGAGAAGCATGATCCGAAGGCTGCATCTACAAAGAACAAGGAGGAAGAGTTTGCCATGGTTGCCCAGATACCTCCAGGGGAGAGGTTGGGTGATCTAGTACTGTAGTTCGAAAGAATTGTAGATGGGCAGGATCCTTGAGGAGTCCACCTCTCGGATCAATACCTTGCTACTGGAGCCCAGATCAGAAGTAGCAAGATGGACCAGTGTCAGTTGGTACAAAGGAGTGTCAGAGTGATAGTTCCAGTGCTTAAGAGCACCAGAGGCTGAGCAGCGCAAAGCAGAATTGGTAGCAGCGCAATTGGTACAATGCAGATTCAGCAGCAGCGCAAAGGCTTCAAAGGATCAGTGCAGAGACTAACAGGAGTCAAAACTCCAGCAACATATGCACCATACGAAACACCTATTCAGTAATTTTGGATGTTTTACCATTGTTGATGAGTAGTAGCAACAGTTGGAAAAGGTTACAGTGTTGGCAACAACAATAACAGTAGCAGCACAGATGCAAAACATACTAGGGTTGCAGTACAGATGCAATGTTGGTAGTGACAAGGTCAACAGCAGTACAGATGCAGCATTTGCACAGTAATTGATGGGCAGTGATGTTAGTGTTGATTTTTAGTAGCATCGGATGTGCTCTAGCCATGATAATTGGTGGAGAGGCTAAGGCACATAAGATCTCCAAAACCCATAAATCATTTGGGGAAATTCCACCCGGATGGAGAGATATTAAAATACTTAATATTTTTAATGAGACCCTAAGTCAAAACTTAGGAAAGTTAAAATATTAATGTGTATTAATCTAATATGGGTGAGAAAGTTCTAAATAACGAGGATCAAACCATATCTAATCTTAGTCATTGATTAGGGACTTAATCTCGGACGTTGAATTGTCAACAGGAAAAGTATAAGAGGAGGCTTGAGAGTCAGTTGGAGACACACCAAGTTGATCAAGAATTAGATTTTCTGGGGCAGGGTTTGTTGAGAAATCGAGTTAATAATCTGTTGCAGCGAGGGACAGTTTGGCAGAAGGCCGAGAATACATAGCAGAGAGCAAAGAGTGTCGGAGAGACAACGCAGAGGCAATTTGAGTTGACACAGAGACAGCCAGAGCTTACGTAGAGGCTTGAAGGGCTAGTGCTAAGGATACAAGAGGTCGAGATGCTAACACAGGCAGACGCAGAGGCTAGCAGAGCCGACGCTGGGTAGAAAGAGCTACGCTGTGGTGTTTTCATGGGGCAGATTGAGAGCCGAGAGGCAAACGCAGAGCCATGGAGGGTGAGGCAGTCCCTGGAGGGTGACGCAGTTCCAGAAGGAAGCTTGGAGCAGCTTTTGCTGTCCAGCTAAGAAATAGTCGAAGTCACTGTGGGGTTCACCATTCGGTTGCTGATCAGCCGGAATATTTGTCTCCGGAGCAAGGTACTTCTGCCAAAGAAAATCTCTAAAGGGTGAGCCATTTCTAGCACCCTAGTTGTATTCAAAAAACTGCATAATAATAAAACCCTCATATCCGCTGCGCCGGTTTTCCCGCATTGGGTTTTTCCAGGGACGATTGTCCAAAAATAACAGTGTCCCTTGTGTTGTCTCAATTATTTCAGTTGTTGATCTGTATATGTGTGAAGGTTGTATTTGTGTTTATTTGCATTTGTGTTTATTTCGGTATTTATATTGATCAATAATTTGTTAATTGAAAGAACAAGTAGGAGATAATAAACCAGATAATGCAGTAGGGATTTCTGATGTGTCAGACTTAGAAATTTCCACAGTTAAACATCAACAGCGCAGTGGAAGATGTTATAGAGTCTGGGTGATGCTTCAGCAGGTTGCATTACTAGAGCATATTCCTCGCTAAGAGGGAGTATTGATTTTTGGTAGCATCGGATATGCTCTAAGCCTCAAAATTTGCAAGGAGGCTAGGACACATGTATTCCACAATACCCAAAAATCGTTTTGGGAAATTTCACCCGGAGACAGTTTTATTAAAATAATTAATTATTTTTAATGGTTGCCTAAGTCTAAACTCTGAAAATTAAAATAATTAAAGGGTATTAATCAAATTGAGGGTGAAACTTCTAGAAGAAGACAGAGATCGAGTTCAAATGATCTGAGCCATTGATTAGAATCTAATCTGGGTCGTTGATTACTCAACTGAAGGATTATAAGAAGGACTTCAATGGGCATTTGGAAAATACATCAAAGAGAGATCAAGAGATCGAATTTCTCAAGGAGGGCAGTGCATCAGTTGCTAGAGAAGAGATCAAAGTGATTTCTTGTAGAGAGGGGCAAGGATAGTTTCTAGAGGAAAATTTTTTGATCCAAGAATACATCGCAGAGGAGGCAGAGAGAGATCCAGAAGAGGCAACGCAAAGGCCACGTTGGGCAGCATCGAGCCACGTTGGGGAAGCGCAGAGCCTGAGAGGAGAACCGAATTTGCTGGAGAAGTTGAGTTTCAGAGCCAGAAGCCGAGGTGTGAGACCGGGAGGGCAGAAAGTCAAAGCTCTAGAGGCAAATCGTGTAATAGATCTAGCCTGAAAATATATGAAAATATAAATATGTCCAGAAATAACCAAATCTGAATATAGAAGTGCTACTCTTTATTAATATCAAAACCCTTGAGGTAGGACAACACCATACAACTACTCCTTGAGGAAAGAGAACACTCCACAAGCCATATGCTTGCCAATACAATAATCCTTGACCTCTCTTAATGGGAAGTCTCTAGCCTCTATATAGGCTTCATATATACAATGCCATGGGTCTCTCAATACCATATATATAATACAATGGGCTTATCACATTATTGCTAACTACTTGTGGTCCCTTACATGAGGCGGGTTAACCACTTTATTTATTAACTATGGCCCATCACATTATTACATTATTCCCTTGGGTACCTCCCTCTGTACCCCATAATATCCTCCCTAGGTATACTACATTCCACCCCCCTTAAACATGTTTCATCCTTGAAACATAAGAACACAAATAATAAGATCTACTCAAAAGAGTAGTCCATTGGTACCATGCACATGCATCTAGTCATCCAAGAGAAAGGTAAACCCTCGATATAGTTCGTGTCTGCTTGAGATGGAAGTTGATCCTGGCGGTTCCTCTGTGTTGATGTGTTGTGGTTGGATCTTCGCACCTCTCTATCTGTCGTGCGGGGGTTGTTGTCCTTGTGGATAATTCGTTGCCATTTTGTTGGTTGTTTTCTTGTTGGGTGATGTGGGTGGTTATATGCCGAAGTTTTAACCCCTAGTGTATTATTCTTTAATTCACCACCTAATGGAGCCTGATTGGTATCTGATACCTGTTGTGGCACCTGCAGTTGTTGCTAATCTTCTAGTATTACTTCAACCACGGATTCCTCATCTGAAGTGTCAATACCTACAACATTTTTTGCTTTAGCCTCCGTGGACTCTACCGATTTATTGATGGAAATATCCTGTAATGTAATTTTCTTCTTTTTATACCAGAGCTTCAAGAATTTCTTCTGCACATTAATATTGATAGTACCAACAAATTCCTTCCAAGGGTATTCCAAAACAACATCCACATTAGCAATATCTGAAACATAAAAGTCAGAATGCAATACATACTTGTCCATAGAAATCTTCATATCTTTATAAACTTGCACCTCCTCATTATTAACATGTATGTGCTCCATTTGTTTGGTTAGAACTTGCAATCTTTTAGTAAAATGAACATTAATAAAATTATACTTGCAACTAGGATTGATAGACACAATGATCTTCTCCTTCTAAATACATCCATGATCTTGTAATAAGGAGATATCATCAGAAAATAACCCTTTTCGTGTTTCATTCTCCTGTTGTGTAGAATGAGACCATTTGTCCAAAAAGAGTTTTTCCAATTCTTCATTCAAAAGTTTGGACAACTTACTGTCAAGTGAGCTCCACCATATGGCAGCCTCATCTTTACCCGAAACCATACTAAACCTTTCCAATGTTTCGGAGAGGTTTTCTTAAGATCTTTTATGAATTCTTCAATAGTTGGACCATTATCTTTCCCTGTAAAAAATAAAAAATAAAAAATAAAATAAAATAAAAATCTCTGCTAAAAGCCATGAAGAGGGTTTTGAAAAAATCACTTACTTTGGCGAAAATTTAAAATGGCCACAGTTTGGTCAATATCACTCAAAATCCTTATTATGATCTTTTTTGGAAATTGAACGACCATTCTGCATCTTCCCATGTGATATAAATCTCTATCTAGGCACTCTGGAAATTCAGATTCACTCTGCAATTGTCCGGCCATCAAAAATTTCTGAAAAAAGAGCTGATTTTAAATCAGCGATATCTCCCTCATCCGGACTTCGATTCGACTGATTGTTTTTTTTAATTGGGTAATTTTTCAAGAGGATCTCAAATCTGCAATTATTTTCTCAAAATTCCCCACAAAAACTACAAAAATTGATTGGAGATATGTTGTCCACGAATTGTCGTCAGAAAAATTTCTGCAACACCACTGATTTTTAAATCAGTGATATCTCCCTCATTCGGACTCCGATTCAGCCAATTTCATTTTTGACTATCCAAATCTGCAATATGTTTCCGCAAATTTTGCACCAAAAGTTTCAGATCTGATCTGCAAATTCGCTGTCCCAAAAAATTCCTGCAAAAAAAAAATATCTCCCTGCTTTGCCCAAGAAAGCACTCTGATACCACTTGTAATAGATCTGGCGCGCAAATATATGAAAATAGAAATATGCCTAGAAATAACAAGATCTGAATATAGAAATGCTTCTCTTTATTAATATCAAAACCCTTGAGGTAGGGCAACACAATGAAACTACTCTTTAAGGAAGGAGAACACTCCACAAGCCATATGCTTGTCGACACAATAATCCTTGACCTCTCTCAATAGGGAGTCTCTAGCTTCTATATAGGCTTCATACATACAATACCATGGGTCATTACCATAGGTCTCTCAATACCATATATCTAATACAATGGGCTTATCACATTATTGCTAACTACTTGTGGTCCCTTACATGATGCGAATTAACCACTTTATTTATTAACTATGGCCCATCACATTATTAGATTATTCCCTTGGGTACCTCCCTCTGTACCCCATAATATCCCCCCCTAGGTATACTACAAATCGATCAACTGAAGGAGAGACGCAGTTCCCAGACGCTGTGATGCAGAGCAACATAGTGATTGCGCAGAAACTGCACAGACACAGCTAGGGGCTAGTCATTCAATGGCTGGATCAAAACTGGATCGCCAGTGATAGTGTGGAGTATATCTCACTCATCTCTCTATCAGTCAGATTCTCTGTATTGGATAGCCAGTAAGGCATCCAAAGATTGTATTCAGAAAACTATTGCTTAATAATACAAACCCTCAGCTGCTGCACCGATTTTCCTACATTTGAGTTTTTTCGGGGACATTTGTCCAAAAATAATGGTGTCATGTGTTGTGTATTTCTTTCTTGTTCAGTTTCTTGTTTCCGCATTTAATTTAATTGGTGAAGGACGCAGTGTATTAGTTTTGGTATTTGCAATAGGATGCAGTAAATAATGTGTTCAGTAATTTAACAAATAGAAGATACTTAATCAGTTGCTGCAGTAGAAATTTGGGTCTTCCAAATATTCACATCTAGTGGTTAAAACGGTGACCTTGAAGTCGTTAGAGCCACAGTCTCTGCAGCCGGAAGCACCGGGTATGTTAGATTTTAAGGAGAGATATCGTTAACCAAGTCTTTGCTTGTTTCGCCTTGACTTCTCTCTACAACCTGCTTTTGAGACTAGCCTCAAAATAGAAAACGATTAAGGGATACACTTAGCTAGGCATATTACTAAAAGAAATCAAGATTCTTTGCATCTCACCTAGATCATAGGACTTGTATTCCATATAGGATAGTGAAGCATCTAAGCAGCGATTGTTCATCCAGTCATTTGGTACTTAATCGATATAAAGCAAGTAATTGACTCCATAAGGCACTCGTCTCACATATTAATCTAATATAATCCTTAAAACTTGCTAAATCAACCAAGTAGCTAGGCCATTCAATCGTGTCTCCCGGACTTGTTGGTTGCCAACGAGTCTTGCATTCTCACATTCCATAGGGACTACCCCCCATAGCCTACTGTTGGGAGACAGCTAGAACAGATAAGGCAGGGATCAAAGTGACAGCCCCTTCCCTGAGTTGTTGTCATACCGTGTCTGTACAATCTGAGCGACAACAAGACCTCAAAAACTGAAAATCGCCTGCAAGACTATTAAAACTCACTCATCAGTCATTTTCACTAATACAGGCAGACCGTTTCTGATAGCCTGCAGAAACGCATCAGGAACATGATTAATACCCATAATTTCCTGCACCTTCTGAAAGAGGGTTGGACATGCTTTCAGAGAATAAAGTAGTCAACAAACATGATTCCAAACATGTGATGTACAACAATTCTAACAAAAACCATAGCTTGTTAAGCCATAGCTGCAAAGAGTAAATGCTGAAGCAGCAATCTTCTAGGACCCCATATGGTATTAAAGACTCTCTACTAGTTTGGACTTACATGTCTAAACTCCAAACACCAGCGGAAACAATAATTTAGGCTAACAAATCATCTCTGATCATGAACCCAAAAACTATATTCAAATTCCAAACTACTTTCATGCACTTACTTGCACATATCGCAAATCACCTATGCCTGAAACTTCATCATATGGTTGGACATTCAATTCACTGATGGCTGCATAAGATATGAGCACGACTCAATTTATCAGTATTATAAGTAGTTCCTGATGTATAGAAACCTTGTTCTCAAATCTGCAAGTTTCACACATGAAAAGGGTGTGGATTTGTTTTACAGAAATCATTTCCAACAAGGGATCAAGGAATCCAATTTACAACAGAAGAAGAAATAAATTGGAAGTTATAAGAAAAAAGTTAAGAATACCTTCTTTAAGAAGCTGTATTGCAGAATTAATCCTCGGGTGATGAGCTGCAATATAAACCACAATAATTATAGAAGTTGATAAGTAGAGAAAAAACAATGATAATGCACATTAAACACTCACTCCAATGCACATAGCTTCAAAGCGGTGTTACCTACGTTGCCAGAAAATGAAAAGAAAGAAGATGAGAAAAATTGAATACAACTGTTCACAACCACATAGAAACATTAGTATCAACCACTTACATATTCAAAATAAAGCAAGATGTGTTCCAATGAAGAGCAAGTTATTAGATTTTTCAGATTCAAAGACTACCGAAGAACATCCCAATGCTTCGCCAATGTTGGAGGTGTGCGAGTAGATAGTTTCAGGGACAGCTGGAGAGATGCCTCAAATTCAGGGAATGGCAAAGGCCATCCCAACGAATACATAGCTAGATACGTGTATATGTATATATATATATATATATATATATATACATACTACCAAAGAACATCCCAATGTTTTGCCAAGGTTGGAGGTGTGCAGTAGATAGTTTCAGGGAAACCAGTCACTCTACAGCTTCAAGTTTAGACATTAAGATCATCAGCAAGTATATACTATAGACTGGCTAAAAAAGATATGAGTACAAAAGGTTTCAGAAAACAGACTAAAAGCCTACATCTATGTTCCTTCCTCGATAACCAGTTTGAAAAAAGAAACTGAGATGTGTGCTGAGACTAAAACAGGCTATTAAGCAGGAGATGTGTGGCATCGTTCGTCCGCCTTTTCCTTCTCAGCATCACTTGCAGGTTCTGATAGCTCCAACTGTGGGCCAGGGAATTGGTCCTCCTCCTCAAGGATGATGGGATTGGAGGGTGTTCTTCCCCCTGCTCTCTCATCTAAAGTCTGATCTTTATCTTCCTTTGTGACTGATGCCACTGAACAACCAATGCCAAAGACCCCTTTGCACATCATCTCAAACTTTCCTTCAAAGATCCTAAGTGTGGGCTGGGTATCTTCTTAAGTTGCTTGAGTTTCCTCCCAGGACTAAGCACAATGACATTTGTCATCCAATAGGTCTCAGCAATATTGAAGAATTCTGTTTCCTTCTTGAAGAATTTTGTTTCCTTTGTATGTGAGTAGATTGGGCTAAAATGCCAGCCCCCGACCTCATCCAAAATCTGGACCTCTTATAGGGTTCTGTATTTTTCCTTACCTTCTCCACATCCTCCATCTGCCTTTGCACTTCACTTGAACACTGACTGAAGTATCACTTTCCGCTGCCCTAGCCTCTCTCGCTAATCGAGAGGAATGAGTGGGTTGGGAGGAGGAGTATCTGCCTACCCATCCATGACCTCTACTCTTCATCCCACCTCAGCCCAACAACACACCTCGTACCATCCTACACTGAGGGGCTCAGGACACATGCAAAATCACCCTGAAATATGCGCAGTGAAACTACCCCAAGCTCAAGGATAGGCAGGTTGTCCCACCTAAAGAGGTCACCAGAACATCCACACTTAGGTGCATCTAGTTGCTGGCATTGTCGTGCCTCAATTTCCTTTCGAGAAGAGTCATTGGCCTTGGACCTCATAGGAAAGGTGACTATAAGGTTGTAAACATGTGCAAATGAAAAGCCCTACTCTGAAACAAAATGAGAAACGACCATGGGCCAAGAACAAATATACATTTGTAGTGCCACCTCACTATCTAGGAGAGGGTTTCCCTCCTCAGTCTCATCTACATCATCTCCATTATAACTCTGGTGCCCCTCACCCAGCTATTATACCCCCATTACTCGTGAATGTCTTCACCCTCAAGAGTTCATAATGTCGAACAATCATTCGCAAGTACTTGCTATCTGGGTCTCTAGAATCTTCCCACTATCATGTTAGGTTAAAAGTCGTCAAGGAGGGGTTCACATCCTCTCCGTCAGGGAGGGGTTCCCCTCCCCTCGTGGAAGTGATTGCAATGCACTATCATGCAAAGGGGCAGATGCTAGATTTTGATAGCATCAGATAGGTGTTCTAGTCTCAATTTGTGTCTAAGAGACTAAGGAACATGAGATCTCCAAAATTCAGAAAAGGTTTCATGAGATAAACTTGTGAAACGCCTTAATTAAATTAATTGATCAATAATTAAAAAATGCCTAAGTCTAACTTAGGAAAATTCATTAATTAATGGGAATTGATTAAGTATGATTGAGAAGGCTCTAGATGTTGATTTGGAGTAACATCGGATGTACTCTAGCCACGAAAATTTGTGGAGAGGCTAAAGCACATGAAATCTCCAATGCCCAGAAAGGGTTTGGGCAGATTCTAAACAGTTTGGGAGATATTAAAATAATTAATATGTTTAATGGAGCCCAAAATATTAATGTGAATTAATATAAAACTGTGTTAGAATGGTCCAAAAGTCATGGATCAAGCCAGATCTAATCTTAGCCATTAATTAGGGACTTAATCTTGGTCGTTGATTTGACAACGAGAAAAGTATAAGAGGAGGCTTGAGGGTCACTTGGAGAACACACTGAGGGAGACCAATCAGTTCAATTTCTGGAGCGGGGTTAGCTAAGAAATTGAACCAGTGGTTTGGTGAGTAGTCAAGAGACAGTAAGTACGGAACAGAGGGACGGGATCAGCCACTAGAGATCAGAGCGAAGGCAACAGAGGTAGACGCAGGGCATTTCAGGCAGACGCAGAGGCAGCAAGAGACTGCGCAGTCATTAACTGGGCCTGCTGGGTGACGCAGAGAGGTCCAAGGCTGACACAATCAAGCAGGGGCTGATGCAGAGGTCAATCAGGCTGACGCTGTGATTGGGAGAAGCGATGGAGAATTTTTCTCTCTGTGGGTAAGCCAATTTGGCACCCTGTTGTACTGAAGAATTGTTGAATAATAGAAACCTCCCTTGCTGCACTAGTTTTCCCACATTGGGTTTTTCCGGGGACTGTTGTCCAAAATAACTGTGTCAATGTGATGATTCTTGTGCATATGTTTGTTTCTGTATTACGGTGTGATATCTGCAGCAGTATTTATTTTAATGTTTATTGAAGTAATTTCATAAATAGCTTATTGTCTATGTTGCACGGGTTCCCGAACCCAGGGGTGGGGTTCTCGAACCCGCCCGGGTTCCCGTCCCCACGTTTCGAGTGCTGGAACGTGTACCTCTGAGAAGAACCCGATTCTTCTTGAAAGAACCTGAGACTTCGAAATCATAAACCGGGTTCTTTGGATACATCGGAAAGAATTGCAAAGTGTCAATGTAGATGTAATATTCCCAAGTCAAATATATTCAATTTTCTCTTAAAATTTCTGAGTTTTTAATTGAGTTTCAATGAGTATTAATTGAAGTATTTTATCAAATAGTTGAAGGACAACTGTTGTAGACCTTGGTTTTATATTTTCTCTCAAGTGACATGGGCAGGGGTCATTGCAACAATAATGGGAAAATGCTTCAAATAACTAGACAACTTATTTATAAACTCGGAATTAGACTTTCACTGTTGTTACAACTTAAAATGATGAAAATTTCTGAGCATAAACAGCAATGCAATTAACTAGAAACCAATAGATGTAGTGAAGGTCAAAACAGTGGAACCTTGTAGCATTACAGCAGTATATAAATGGAATATCAGCCTTTAAATAATAGATCTTCAGCCATTAAAATCAGTGTTCTACAACAGAGATGGATCAGCAATAAACATAGTTTGTTCTCTGAAAAATCATTGTTCAACAAGGCAAAGTCTGATATTGTTTAAGAGCAAATTTCCCAAATTTTACAATGCCATTGCGAAGGACACACCTGGAACATGCTCCATCTGATAAGAATTTAAACTTGCTGATTGTCAAAGCTTCTGCAATTAACTTGATTTCTTGAGTAGGCAAGCTGCTACAAGATTTGGCAAAAATCTTGAAATCTGGACAGTGAATAAAGATACATAAATTGGGCTCTATTATCTCTTGAAAGAGGATATTCGATCAACCTTTAACCTCTAAAATCAATATGGTTAAATCATAAATATTTTAGTTTTCTTGTTTAAAGTTGAAAAATATACAAATTCATATATATTATAATTTATATAAAATATAATATTTATATATTATATATATAAATTATAATATACCCCCGACAAACCCACACACACTGTTTCAAAAAATGATGTACCCGTCCTCATCCCCTCCCCATACCCGTCCCTGAACCCACGTTTCCTAGCAACATAGCTTATTGTGGAATAAGTAGGAAAAGTAAATCAGTTGTTGCAGTGATAGAATTTTCACATGGTATTAGAGCAAGTAATCAGAGACAGAAATAGAAAATCAATTATGAGCCAAGACCACGATTCAAAGGCATCCACATCAAGGGACTCACAGATTTTCAGAAGATTGCACAAGAGAAAGAGATTTCGATTTCTCTATGTTGGCTTCCCGGCTGGAAGAAGAAGTGGCATGTATGACTAGTGTTGCATCATCAGAAGTATGGTATATCGACAGTGGAGTCTCGTGGCATATGATAGGAATCAGGGAGTGTTTCTCAGAATATCGAGAAGAGAAGATGAACTTTCAGATCACCATGGGGAACAAGGCAAAGTGTACTCCAGTAGGGAAGGGTACCATAGTTTTTCAAACAGAATCAGGAGAACGGTTCCGTGCTACAAATGTGCTACATGTACCAGGATTGGGGATGAACTTACTTTCCGTGTCGCAACAACAAGGCAAGGGCTACAATGTCTACTTCATCAAGGAGAAGGTATAAGTCAAACACTCGAGCTAGAAAAAGGGAGTGCAAATTGGGATCAAAAGTAATAGGTTGTATAGATTACAACTAGAATCACCAATGGCATTAATAGGCAGTCATGGAAACAAGGACTTGAACGAACTATGGCACAGAAGAATGGGTCACTTCGACCATGCAACTCTGAGAATTCTCGAAAGCGCTGTAACAGGAGTTCCAGATCTGAGTACAAAACGAGATGATGTATGCAGGGGATGTGCTCTAGGAAAGTATGCCAAGGCAGCATTTCCTAGGAGCAAACACAAGGCCAAGAGTGTACTAGGATTGATACACTCAGATATCTGCAAACCTATGTCCATTAAAGCTCTCAGTGGTGCCAAGTATTTCCTTACTTTCATTGAAGACCACTCAAGGAAAACTTGGATTTATTTTCTGAAAACCAAGGATAAGGTTTTTTGTCGATTCAAAGAGTTCAAGGCTCTGGTAGAGAATCTGACTGGGAAGAAAATAAAAGTTTTTCGCTCAGATAATGGTGGAGAATATGTCGATAAGGACTTCACTGACTTTTGCACTAAGGAGGGCAGTAGAAGAGAGTGGACCACTCCCTACAATCCAGAGCAGAATGGGATAGCAGAAAGAAAGAACAAGACTGTCGTAGAAGCAGTTAGGGCCATGATGTATGATTAGGATATGCCAAAATTCCTGTGGGCGGAAGCATGCAACACAGTTGTCTATGTTCAGAACAGAGCTCCTCATTGGGCTTTGGGCAAGACTACTCCAGAGAAAGTATTCACAAGGAAGACACCTGATGTTAGACCCCTATACTACTAGTGTAACCCCTTATTGTTATTAGTACAACCCCCTTATTATATTGTTGTACCCATATGGTTACTATTGTGCCCCATAGAAGCCCACTATTGTTATTATTGTACCCTTACATTATTATTGTTATGTCGGCTCTAATTATATTATGACCCCTTAGACTTCTATATATAGAAAGGAGGTCTTGTCATTTGTATCATCTAAGAATTGTTCTTTTGTGTAATGTAAAAGAGGTTGCCCCCTCGAAGAGGTTAAATTCTAAGGCATTCATCTATCTTTTCTATCTTTTTGTGAGATGGTTTCATAACATTTGGTATCAGAGCTTTGGATTCTAGGGTTTCGCTTCTCCAAATAGGTCATTGTGGCATTTTCGCTATAATTTTTTTCTACGACGTTTCAGAAGTGAGATAAAAAAGCCCATTTGAGACGAAATCGCGTTGAACCTCAGGTCCGAATTTCAGATCTTTTTGCACAATATTTGTGGAGATATGATATGAGGAAGTTGGTTTTTTTGCAGACTCCCGAATTACATTCCAAACAAGTGACCTGGAGAAAATCTTCATAACTTTTGTTTTGAACATCAAATTAAAATTTCGTAAGAAGTTACAGAAAGAGGATGGATTGTAGTTTCCTATGTATATTTTTTAGATCTAAAGGTCAAAACAATGACACGTGGCACTTCATACAAGTTCATTCTTCTGAAAAGGTATATAATTAGGTCATCTTGGGAGATTGTGCATAACTCCTTGGAGAATCTAAATTCGATCAGACTAGTGGCATTGGAAAGAGGACGTAGAGGGCTACTACAGGTCGCAATTTCAGAACTTAAAGATCAGAAAGTACAAAGTTACAGTGGTTTCAATATCAAGCTCCTAAAATCAAGAAAAAGCAAGATGAGGAAGTTTGATAGCAAGGATCCAGTAAATTGGATACTACAGATGGAGCAATATTTCGATCTACATGAGGTGCAACTATTACAAAAGGTACGTATTACATTTTCATATTTAGAACCAGATCAATTTTTATGGTATAAAGGGCTTTGTTCTTGTAAACCACTTGTTACGTGGTCAATTTTCATGGAGGAAACGATGGCACATTATGAGGATACAAAGAGAAACTCCTTTAGCCAATTGATAAATCTCAAACAAAAGGGTTCAATCGAAGAGAACATTGAGGACTTCCAAAAATTGAATAGAGGGGTAAATTATATTCCAGAGAAGCAAAGGATTGATGTCTTCATAGGGACTTTAAATGATAACATTCAACATGAGGTTCGTTTTTGGGAACCTGATTCATTGGAGGAGGCATTCGAGTTGGCAAGAAAAATTGAAAGCAAAATTATGGAAACAAGGAATCCCACCACTCATGACTTAACCTATGGAAGTGTTTCTTCTCCTAGCTTCCACAACTACAAGGCTTACACCAACAATTGGAAGAAAAAAGAGAAAAAGGGCTTTGTTACAATTGTGATAGAAAATGCACTAAAGGTCATAAGTGTGATGAAAAGAAATTATTTTACATAGAGTATGAAGAGGAGGAAGAAAATGATCAAGAAACATCAAAAGAAGAGGATATACACCAGGACCCAACCCCAAAAAAAGAAGAAATGAATCCGACCATATCTTGTAAAGCATTGGTAAGAATTACCACTCAAACTCTCAAGATAAAAGGACATATCAAGAAGAAAAAGGTTCAAGTGAAAGATCACATCAAGAAATAAGAAATGAATCCAACCATATCTTGTAATCCATTGGCCGGAATTACTACTCCTCAAACTATCAAGATAGAAGGACATATCAAGAAGAAAAAAGTTCAAGAAGTGAAAAATCACATCGAGCATCAAGAAATGAATCCAACCATATCTTGTAAAGCATTGGAAGAAATTACCACTCTGCAAACTCTCAAGATAGAAGGAAATATGAAGAAGAAAAAGGTTCAAGCAATGAAAGATCACATCGAGCATCAACAACAAGTTCTCCAACTTTTAAAAGATAACGCCACTTTGATGCAGAATCAAATGAAACAACAGGTAGATCAACATCGTAGTGAAAAAGTTTTGATGTAGGTGATTGGGTATTTTTACGGTTACATCTCAAGCAAGCTATTTATGAAAAGGAAATGTTGGCAATACTACATGCACTTAAGAAATAGCGACCTTACCCGATGGGAAAACACTTCAAGGTAAAAATGGATCATGATCGTCTTAAATACATTTTAGAACAAATATTATCTTTAGAAGAACATAAAAAATGGGTCACAAATATGTTGGGTTATGATTTTGACATCATCTACAGAAAAGGGAAGAATTTTTTTGTTACAGATGCACTCTCAAGAAAGGATGAGGATGTGGAAGCATTGTTTTGTGCTATTTGTATTATCCAACCAGATTGGATAAACGAAGCAAGGGATGAATGGAAGAAGGAAAAAGAAGTGTGGCCACTCATTCAAAAGTTGCAGAATATCCCAATTCAAACAGTATTGCCGGAACTTGAAGAGGAAGGAAAAATAATATTCGAACCTAGAGCAGCCACAAAAACAAGAACTCGACAGCTACGAAATCGATCAATTTCAGAGTATCTCATCAAGTGGAAGAACTTACCCGCTAAAGATTCCACATGGGAGGACAAGAATTTTATTTAGAAGCATCAAGAACTACTCAAGCGTTGAGAACAAAACTTTTTGAAGGAGAGGGGCATGTTAGACCCCTATACTACTAGTGTAAACCCTTATTGTTAGTAGTACAACCCCCTTATTATATTGTTGTACTCATGTAGTCCCCATATTGTTAACTATTGTGCCCCATAGAAACCCACTATTGTTATTATTGTGCCCTTACATTATTATTATTATGTTGGCTTTGATTATATTATGACCCCTTAGACTCCTATATATAGAAAGGAGGTCTTGTCATTTGTATCATCTAAGAATTGTTCTTTTCTGTAATGTAAAGGAGGTTGCCCCCTCAAAGAGGCTGAATTCTAAGGCATTCATCTATCTTTTCTATCTTTTTGTGAGCTGGTTTCATAACACCTGAAGTCAGTCATTTCAAGATATTTGGGAGTTTAGCATATTGCCACATACCCCAAGAAAAGGGGAAGAAGCTGGATCAGACTGTGGAAAAGGGATATCTGGTGGGATATAGCGAGAACGCTAAGGCATACAGAATCTACCTTCGAGGGAACAGGAAGGTAGTAGTACGACGAGATGTAAAGTTCATGGAGGACAGGGCTTTCAGAAGATCTCGCGAGATGCCTTTCGAGGAGCAGTCGAAAAAGGAACTGTTGGTTAAGCCTCTTCAACCAACAGAAGTAAAGAATTCTTCCTCAGATCAGGAAGACTCTCAAGATGAGGAGGAGGAGCGAACAGAAGCACCTGCTAGCAGCGGAAGAACTAGCAGGGAACTTCGTCAGATTCTGCGAGATGCGAAGGAATTAATGGTGAACGATGTCTGGGAGGTGGTGCCAAGACCTCAAGCCATATCAGTGGTAGGTTCAAAATGGATCTACAAGATCAAATACGTTGTAGACGGCAGTGTTGAGAAATACAAGGCCAGGTTTGTGGCCAAGGGGTATGCTTAAAAGGAAGGGATTGACTATGAGGAGACCTTGATATTTCTTGCAAGCCAGATGGGATCGGAGATCCATCAGATGGATGTCAAAACGGCATTTCTAAACGGGGTAATAGAAGAAGAGGTATACATTGAACAACCAGAGGGCTTTGAGACTCATGAGAAGAAGTCTCATGTATGCAGACTGAAGAAAGCCTTGTATGGGCTGAAGCAGGCACCGAGAGCGTGGTATGGTCGAATAGATGGCTACTTGCAGAAGATGGGGTTTGTCAAAAGTGACGCGGATCCGAATCTCTACTATCTGGTCGTAGAGAACGAGTCGCTTATCTTAGTATTATATGTGAATGATCTCTTTCTAACAGGATCATCCAGACTCATTGAGGACTGCAAAAAGAATCTAGCCATAGAGTTCGATATGAAGGATCTGGGACGAATGCACTACTTCCTAGGGTTGGAAGTTTGGCAACAAAAAGGAGAAATCTTCCTTGGGCAAGGGAGGTATGCTTCAGAAATCCTGAAAAAGTTCGGGATGGGACACTGTAGACCTATGGCTACGCCAATGATCACCAACTGGAAGAAGATTGATGCATCAAAAGACAAGGATGTCGATCCCACCCTATACTGGCAGCTCATAGGGTCCATGATGTATCTGGTCAATACCAGGCCAAATATTTGCTACGCTGTCAACACCCTCAATCAGTTCATGGTGGAACCAAAGAGGGCACACTAGGCAGCAGCAAAACACGTTCTCAAGTATTTACAGGGAACAGCTGATTATGGGCTCTTATACACCAAGGGGAAGGATATCAGATTGAATGGATTTACTGATGCAGATTGGGCAGGAAGTTCAGTGGATCGGAAAAGTACCTCTGGGTACTATTTCAACATTGGATCAGGAATGACCTCCTGGTGCAGTAGGAAACAGAAGTTCGTGGCTCTGAGCTCATCTAAGGCAAAATATATGGCAGCAAGCACAGCTTTGTGTGAGGCCATATGGCTTAGAAAACGGTTGGTGAACCTATTCAGAAGAAATATGGAGGCAACCAAGATCATGTGTGATAATCAGAGTTGCATCAAACTCTCTGAGAATCCAGTGTTTCATGATAGGTTGAAGCATATTGATATCCAGTGTCACTTTGTCAGACGCTGTGTCCAACGAGGAGCTGTACAGTTGAGCTACACTCCTACAAGAGAACAAGTGGCAGATATCCTCACCAAGGCCCTTGGAAAGTCAAAATTTGACTACTTCAGGGAAAAGATGGGGATGGTAAAAAACCCCTTTCAGAAGTAGAAATGATTGTGTTAATAGCATGAATGAAGAGGGAGTTGCAGTGTGGATGTAGTGTTGGGAGAAAGGACCAACCGCAGCACGGATGCAGAGGGGGTTGTTGTACAGATGCAGCAGTGGCAGTAGCAGAGTCATGGGCAGCAGTACAAAATTTAGCAGTGCAGACGATGTTGAGCAGAAAGGCTTAGCATCAGCACAGGGACCGATGTCAGATGATTAGGGTGATACTCAGTAAGGAGTATTACTAGAGCACAGTCCTCACTAAGAGGGAGTGTTGATTTCGAGTAGCATCGGATGTGCTCTAGCCACGAAAATTGGTGGAGAGGCTAAAACACATGAGATCTCCAATACCCAGAAAGGGTTTGCGCAGATTTTAAATAGTTTTGGAGATATTAAAATAATTAATATTTTTAGTGGAGTCCCTAAAAGTCTAAAGTTAGGGAAAATAAAATATTAATGTGTATTAATATAAAAATGTGTTAGAATGGTCCAAAAGTCATGGATCAAGCCAGATCTAATCTTAGCCGTTGATTAGGGACTTAATCTCAGTCGTTGATTTGTCAACGAGAAAAGTATAAGAGGAGGCATGAGGGTCACTTGGAGAATACACTGAGGGAGACCAGTCAGTTCAATTTCTGGAGCAGGGTTAGCTGAGAAACTGAACCAATGGTCTGGAGAGCAATGAGGAGGCAACAAGTACGGAACAAAGAGACGGGAGATCGGCACAAAAGCAGAAAAGGCAGAAGCAGGGCCAGAGGAAGCCAAGCAAAGGCAGCAGAGACTGCGCAGAGCCAGCAGGGGCATGTGTCATCCACGCAGAGGCTGCAGGAGTGACGCAGAAGGCCAGAGAGGTTGCGCAGAGTCTCAACAGGCTGACGCAGAGGGTTTCAGGTCATGCAAAGGTCAGTAGCACTGACGCTGGGTTCAGAAGAAGTGCTAGAATTTATCTGTGGGTAAGCCAGTTTGGCACCCTATTGTACTAGAAAATTGTTGAATAATAAAATCCTCCCTTGCTACACAGGTTTTCCCACAATGGGTTTTTCCGGGGACATTAGTCCAAAATAATTGTGTTAATGTGTTGATTCTTGTGCATATGTTTGTTTCTGTATTTTGGTGTGATATCTGCAGCAGTATTTATTTTAATGTTTATTGAAGTAATTTCATGAATAACTTATGGTGAAATAAGTAGGAAAAGTAAATCAGTTGCTGCAATGATAGACTTTTCACACGGTTCCAATGCAGGAGGACAGTGCAAATTTCCAAAAGGGAGCAGAGAGATTTCCCAAAGGGAGATCAAGACTCAGAGGTAGTGTAGCTTCAGAGGGAGCATCCCTATGGAAGCTAGCGCTCCAGGATCTGGGGAGATTAGACTCATTAATGCAATAGTTGCCACAACAATGCAGATAGAGCAACAAAGAAGTAGCAGCAGCAGTATGAGTAGGTCAAATTTTGTTATGTTTGCAGACATACCTCCAGGAGTGAGGTGGGGTGATTTGGTGTTATAGCCCCAGAGAGCCACAGAGATTTGGCAGGATCCTTGAGGAGTCCACCTCATAGATAAATACCTTGCTATGGGGCCCACAGTATTCAGTAGCAGGATGGATAAGTGACAATTGATGCAGTTATATTCCAGAGTGACATTTGCAGAGACTAGTAGCAGTCAAATGATGGGGAGCACAGTGCAGAGTTGGTAGCAGTGCAGTTGGCACAATGCAAACTCAACAACAGCGTAGATTCTTCAGTGACACTACAGATACTAGCAACAGTTAGAGACATGGGTGACAGATGCATTATACTGATCACAGTTGATACAGTATTTTGGATGCTTTTCAATGGCAGATGTTGCAGTAGCAGCAGTAATAGATGAGAGGCAGTTGCAGTGAAGATGTAGTGTTGGCAGCAATGTCAGCAGCAAAACAGATGCAGCGTATATCAGAGTTGCACAGTGGTTGGTGGGCAACATGGCCAGACATCAGCAGCGTGACAGGAGACAATGCAAAAACACGGTGTTGCTACAAGGTGTGCAATAGCACTAGAACACATTCCTCGCTAAGAGGGAGCATTAGTTTTTGCAGCATTGGATGTGTTCTAGCCTTGAAATTTTGTGGAGAGGTTAGAATGCGTGAGATCTCCAAAACCCATAAATCATTTTTGGAAATTCCGCCTAGAAATGACTTAATTAGATTATTACCCAGTTTTTAGATATATCCTAAGTCTAAACTTAGGGAATATGGTTAATTAATCATTATTAATTAACTCAATGCAAGAATCATCTAGAAACCCACACGGATCGATCAAGAGATGATCCTAGCCATTGATTAAGTTTAAATCTTTGTCGTTGGTGCTCCAACAGAGGATTATAAGAGGATATCGATGCAGTGATGGAGAAGACACTTGAGCAGTTCGATTTCCTTGGCAAATCAATTTCTAGAGTAGCAGCAGTCAGTTGTCGAAGAGAGCCAGAGATCGAAGCGGTGAGTGAGGGGCAGGAACAGTGATCCCGAAGAAGTTTTTCCAGATCCGGACAGGCAGCAGCAAGAGGGCCGAGTTTTCCTAGTGAGGCAGCGTAGAGGACTTCGTAAGAGGGCAATATGATTTGTTGAGGAGAAAATCCGTTCTCAGTTCCAGTGGTCGGGCAGAGGTTCCAAAGGGCCAAAGAGATTATTTTCTTAGCAACAGAAGGAAAATTGACTTCATCAAAGACCAGTCAAAGGCTTGACGTCATAGAGATTGCGTAGTGTAGCGTAGAAGCTGATGCAAAGGCTTCAGGAAGCCGAGTTCTCTGTAGGCAGGTTGTGTCAGGATTGCTTGTGGAGGAAGGGTGATTCCCTTCAATAATTTTGCTCAAATTTTCTTGCTGTGGATTGCTAGTTTCAGGCATCCAGATTGTACTTAGATTTTCATTGTTGCATAATAATAAAAACCCTCACTACTGTACAAATTTTCCCAAGTTGTGTTTTTCCGGGGACATTTGTCCAAAAATAATTCTCATATTTTATGTGTGTGCTAGCATTTCTCAGTTTCTAGCGCCATTTATTTTCCGCAGTTTTATTTGTGAAGATTGCAGTGTGATTTATTCAGTATATGTTGTAGCAAACAACAAATAAATTGTTAAATAAAATTAACAATTAGGAGAATAATTTCCAGCTATTGCAATAGGATTCAATATTGGATTTTTCACAATATTGCCGTGTAAAATTTAGCAACATAGAACTGCAAATAACAATATAATGAGCAAAAATAATCTCAATGTTATTTATAATATATAAATTGGGGTTTTACATAATGAAACAACTGATATAGCTGAGATAGAACCAGCCTCAAGGATCTGCTCCAATGTTGTGTTTGCCCCTCAAAACTGAACTGAAATGCCACTACTAAGCTCTCCTATGAATTCTAGATGAATTCACCATGGTTTAATTTTCTTTTGTATATCACTGTTTGTTTAAGTTTGGAACATTACAGTGGTATCAGAGCATGATCTTGGCCCAACTGTGGGTAACCAATAATATCATGGGAGATTTGGGCATGTATGCACAGTGACGAGTTACACCATACACCACCAATGGCTCAAGGAAGATTCAGTATGCAGGAATTCTGGGGTGGAATTCGCTGGAACGATGAGAGGTTGGCTCGGTTGAGGAAGCTATCAGACTAGACCCGTCCTTGTCCTTACAGCAGAGACACTAAAGGTGCACAAGTCGTGGGAGTACAACCATCTACACTATGTGGGGAAAGTCGACAGAATCAGGGCACCAGATCTCCTGTAAAGGAGAAAGCAGGCCAAAGACAGTTAGAGGATGAGTTAAGGAGACAATTTTGCTGGTGGAGCCCGAGGAGGAGATTGAGCATGAGGCAAAGGACACGCGGGAGTGTGAGGAGCACAATGGTATACTCAGTGTGGCACAGGAGTCACCATTGTTGGAGACCTCTTTGATAGCACCAGTTGACACCTTGGGGGAGAGAGAAGAGCATACACCCATAGGGCCATCCATTGATGAGGTGCCAGGAGACACAAACATGTCCACCCTTGATAAGGTGAGATCCCTTGTTGAGGTACCTGGGGTCGTGACCGAGTTTTCAGGTGATAGCAGCGCACGACGGGATGATGAGGTGACGAGACATCACCGCCCTTGATGAAGATCTAATAGGTACAAAGGCACCCAGATCTACAATAGAGTTGTGGGATGACAGCCACCTACAACAACATGAAGAGAACATAGAGGGGTGTGAGCTAGTCATGGAGAGGTAGTTCGTGACTCATGTTGAGCCCATGGTGGAGGAGGACGAGCAATCTTCTTTGGGGCCAACCACTGACTTATAGCTGATAGATGCACAAACCGTCAACAGAGTTGCAGTACTTCCAGATAATAGCTCTCTCTGGGATTATATAGATGGGGCTTGCAACATTACTAAACTACCTTTGCACCTCAAAGAGAGAGATGCAAAGACTCCCCGACAAGTTTTATGTGTTGACCAGGATGGTGAGTTGAGGCAACATGAGCTGGGCAGGGTGCAACACTTGCAGGATGGAGGGCTTGTTCTATGTGCTAGAGTTTGTGCATTCGATCCCTCTCTTAGGGTTGGATGGCAAGAGATTCTGAGTTGGTACCCGGTGGGGTGGGCTAGACTCATGGAGATAGTCATACTCTTGAGTAAAGCTCAATGGGAGCTCTCAGAAATCAAGGGTGCTAGAGGCTCAAGTTGGCATTGGGATCTAGTCGGGGCTTCCTATCCGATATCAGATATGTGGGATGGATATGGCATTGATGAGGTAGTCAACCTCGTGCCTAAGCGCATACATTCCTTAGGGGAGTTCCAATTGACGCTAGTGGGCAGGTGGTTTGTGAGCAGACTCCATAGGTTGTTTTGGCATGTTGGTTGCATATGGGGCCGCAGGATGATTAGCATTCTCTGGCAAGAGCTGGTTGGAGGAGGTGGCATGGGTAGGCCACCAGACCGGATAATATATAGAGATGATGCTCTCCCATTGAGGTTTAAGACTCAAGAGTCGTAGAGGATCAGTACAACAGAGATATCCCCTCTAGCAGGAGTGGAGTTAGGGTGCTCGGGTCTACCAGGATGGACGAGGGGACATGATGCGTGTCGTGGTGGGGTCACTATCAGGGTGGAAGACACTTTGGCACATGTGGGATACCATATGTTACAAGGTGGTATGATAGTAGGTAGTGGTACACAACACTGCACAGAGTCAGGTCGTAGCATCGAGTGTTATATAGAGGGATGGGGCCTGATGCATACAGACCCAATTCAAGGCCACAGCACCCAGTGGTGTGCAGGCTATGTAGCGAGGAGCAGTGGCCTGCAGAGGAGCATGGAGATACATGGTGGTATACCACAGCATGTCGGTTTACACTGTGGGGTAGGAGGAGTGAATCGCATCACATTGAGGATGTGCAGGGAGTGACAGGTGCAGTGACACAGGCAGGACACGGAATGGTACAAGATGGTATAGACGTAGCTGGGGTATCCAGTGGTGTACAGGGATAGGTTGCGGCATACAATGGCATGTCGAGGAGTGCGGTGGTATTTTGTGGTATGCAGTGACACATGATGCAGTGCAACGAACTCTTGGAGCATTACCTCTAGGGAGACTTATGGACAGGGACAGTAGGTGTACCAATGGACGCAACTCACCTAAGATCGATGAGGACATTGTCGAGCATTTGGGGACACCATGTTTAGTGGAGGCAAGGCCTCGAGGGAGTTATCAACAGACTCGAGGCGGAGAGAGGGTCGTCCGTACGATTACTCTTGAGCATTCTGGCAGACTCTTGATCATACTCTTTGGGACATACCCACCCATCATCCTCCAGTGTTGCTTACAGTCGCAGAGAGTTTGGTTGTTGCACTTTGACACTCTTCATTCAAGCAACAGGGCATGCGGGACTCACCCTAGGCACTTGGATGAGACACCACATGTCATGCGCCGAGATGAGACTTTCCAGTTGAGACACTTGGTAGGTGCACGAGTTGACGGTTACAGACTTAGGGATGGCATGGTTGATTGTCGAGGTAGCTTATGTTCCACCCCTAGGTTCACACTTGGGGAGGTGACCGAGAGGGAGTTACATGGTGCTTTTTCAGTTGGATAATAAGGCGTTGGGGGAGCATGAGGTGCGAAGGACAGTAGTCCTTGTTGGCAGGATGATGCCTAGGCTTCTGGCAGTACCCGAGCACATCATCAAGAGCTGGGATAGCAGATCTCGCTGTGTGATTTGGCGGGCATAGAACAGCTGGATATTTGCAGCACAGGTTCTTGATGATCGATGCCTACCTATTGGATACCTACAGGAGGCCGAGACGGGGCATCGAGGGGTCCCAATAGCTAGTAGCATATCACACCAACAGACAGAGAGGATTGGGGGTTGTGGACCTCTAGTATGGTTATGGGATCCAGGAACCCAGTGGATTGGTGGAATACTCCACTCCTAAGTGAGCGTGACGGGATAACAAGCGCACTGATTCATTCACAGGCGGACACATGGGCGATCACCGAAGTCCTCACTGTAGGATAAGGCAGATTGTTGCTCAAGATTTGAGCTAGCCACGGAGCGATAGGCGCTGGCACTGTTGAGTCACTTTGACCAGATAGGCCTAGCCTCGATCATCGCATAGATTATGGTCGAGAGTTATGGGAGAGGAGGTTATGGTATGAGCATGCTAGGCAGTCATTCATGACCAAAGTGTCACGATGTCAACAGGATAGGTTCCTTCTGCGATGGGCAGGGGATTCTGGCATAACAAGGCTAAGCAATTCAACTACTCGTAGAGGTGAGCTGGTTTCTACAAGGGAGGGTCATCCAAATCTTCCATTTGGTTTTAGTGATTCATTGATGGTGTGGGGAACTTCACCGGTGTGGCAAGGTGATTGACAGGAGGAGATCAGGGGAGGCCCCCAGGGTTCAATTTCACCAGGATTGGATTGCATCTTCAGGAATTTACTCTTGTAGTGCATGAGATGGACTACTCAGTAGGGAAATTTCATGGGGAGTTGGGTAGAGTCCTACATTATCATGATGCTCTACTTATTGCTAGTATGCAGAGGGCTTCTAGTACCTGTATCTAGTTGGATAGCGAGTGGAGCAAGGTGTGCTTCACATTGATTAGGATGGCTTGGGACCCTGGTATCGAGGGATTCCTTCATGTCAGGACAGTGCTGAGATTGGGGATGACTCAATGGTACATTTGGGACCATGGTATTATATGTGGTTACAGTGGTGATCAATAGTCAAAGAGGACACTTGTTCAAGCATTGCTTGAGAACAAGCAATTTTTGGTGGGGAGGACTGTAATGTCCCTTACTAAACTATTTTGGAACATGATTTATTTCTACATTTTGGGGCCAATTTTGGAGGAGATGGGGCCCATTCGATTTTATTAGGAGACTTAGGAATTAGAAGTAAGTTATTTTGGTTTTGTTCACACAAGGAAAATAAGCACTTCCTAAGCCAATAGTTCGAATTGCATGAAAGGAAAAATCGATGGCTTAGTGACGGACCCACAAAGGAGGGAAAATGGAGGGAAAAAGTGCTCCACTAAATCTATATAAGGTAGCTCTCCTCATTCCATTCATCTTATTGGAGTATATCGATTTCTCTTTGGTTTCTCGAGCTGCTTAGCGGAGTCACTAGCTGTTTAGCACGAGTTCTTCAAGTGAAGAGCTCACCCTTTCTTCGGGGGACTTCGAGTGCCACCCTAGGAAGGTTTTCTTCACTTCTTCAGGAGGAGGATCACATTGTGATTCCCAGCAGTAGCATTCCCTTCCAGGTTGTGCGTATTACTAGGGGACACACTGGAGAGGAGGCCGAGTTCATTGGTGGTGCTTAGCAGTGTAGATCTGATGTGAGATTTTTCGGAGAGGAGGCTAGGGAGGATTGAGTTTGGGATCAAATTGAGCTTCTGGCTTGGCAGTGTGACTGTCGCACTATCTGGGCTTGCGTAGACACAATGTGTGGGAGCTCATTTGGTGGGTAGAGTATCAGCCCTTGAGGTTGGGCTTTGTCATGGAGGTTAGAGGAGATATTTGGAGTGGTGTTTGTTTCCATTTCAGAGCTTGGAGGAGAACTTTGTGGTCATTCCTTGCAGGCCGTGTTTCTGGAGCTGTGCGGGCCATAGAAGAGGTCAAATTTGGGAGGTCAAAATCCGGCCAAACCATTTATGGGTTTTTCTGGGTTTTTGACAAGGATCCCAAATATAAAGTTTCAGAATTTTTTGAGCACCGAAAGTGGGGTTTCCTGCCATATCTTTGCAGCAGACAATGTAAAACAACTAGGGATTGCACAATGCCTTTGGGGGTCGATTTTGGGAAGTCCAAATCGGGCCAAATCATTTCTGGGATTTTATGGGTTTTGGCCAAGGAGTTTGTGGCTGAAGTTTCATTACTTTCTGAGCATCGGAGGTGGCGTTTATTGTAGCTCCTTTCCAACCAACAATTGTAGTTACTAGGAGACAGCGCAGAGCATTAGAGGAGCAGTTCTTTCGAGCATTGAGATTATTGTTTGACACCTGGGTTCTGTCAAGCTTGCCCTTGAGGCAAGCCTAGGTGCATTTTCCACACTATTATACTTGCTCCACTCCATTAATAAAATGGCTCAGTTGGTTCTCATTTCTGTTGTGTATTCAACATTTGTTGTTCGTTTAATTTCTCTGTGTATGAATCGTATTTGCTTTTGTATATCGTTGTTTGTTTAAGTTTGGAACATTACATCAGGTCCCCAAGGTCCCTTGCAGATGAAGCAAAGACCCTTCCTCCTCAGCTCATTCTTGCTGCATCATCCACCAAACCTGAGCAACTCCTCCCTGGTCAACTATGTTTTTAGAAGCTCAATGTTTTGCTCAACCAACCTTTTAGCTAGCTCATAAGCAGCAAGGCAGACCAATTGTTCCCTCCTCCAAATGGTCAACAATCTAGTCCGTAACTCCCTGCAAATGGCATCAGGGCCTCCCATACATGAACACAAAATGGACTGCATATGTGTTATGACCGTGTCAGGATGATGTTTCCTAATGCTGAAGAAGCACTAGAACATTTGGAGAATCAGGTCATCGCACTCCAAATCAAGCATGATATCATAAGATCTAACTAGGACCGTGACTTTTATAATCTCAAGCTTCTTCCCAAATGTAGGACCCTCATTGTTATCCAAATCCTGAAAGGTCTCTACTATCAGCCTGAAGACTCTCCTCATTATGTCATCGCTGTAAGGAGGTATATGTGTAGTCAGAATCATGGTACTGCTGAGATAGGAGGCAACTGGAAGTGTGACCCCTTCACAAGGGTATTCCAAGAACTTGTTTGGTATTAGGGCAAACATAGTTGGTTTTAGGGCCCAAATTAGTTTCTTCCCCTCTAACCAGTGTACTTTGGAAAGGAATGCATGTGAAAATTCAAGAATCCCCGAATCACTTACTGCGATAAACTGATATTACTTCTCCTACTTGTTAATCAATGCAAGTTATTTATTGTGTTCTACTGTAAATATCGAAGTAAATACAACTACAACCTTCACAGCTTCAATAATATGTGGAAATAAGAATCTGAGCAAGAAGGAAATAACACACACAAGTGACACCGTTATTTTTAGACCAGTGTCCCCGGAAAAACCCAATGTGGGAAAATCGATGTAGCAAGTGAGGATTTGTATTATTAAGCAGTAATTTATGAATACAATCTTTGGATGCCTTACTGGCTATCCAATACAGAGAATCTGACTAACAGAGAGATGAGTGAGATATACCTCACACTATCACTGGCGATCCAACACTAATCTAGCCAATGAATGGCTAGCCCCTAGCTTCCTCTACGCTGCTTTGCGTCAAAGCTTCTGGGGACTGCGTCCCTTTCGCTGATCGATTTGCCTCTGGAACATCGACTTTCTGCATTCCCGGTCTCACACCCCGACTCCTGGCTCTAGAACTCGATCCTCCAGTAAATTTTGAATCTCCTCTCAGGCTCTACGCTGCCTCAGCGTAGCCCTACGCTGCCCAGCGTGGCTCTACGTTGCCTCTTCTGGATCTTTCTCTGTCTCCTCTACAATGTATCCCCGGATCAAGAAAACTTTGCAACTGGTAAACTATCTCTGCCCCTCACTGCAAGAAATCACCTCAATCACTTCTCCAGCAACTACTGCGTTGCTCTCTTCATAAATCAATCTCTTGATCTCTCACTCGATGTGTCTTCCAAATGCCCATCAAGCCTCTTCTTATAATCTTCTCGTTGAGTAAACAACAGCCTAGATTAGATTCTAATCAATGGCTCAGATCATTTTGGCTTGACCCTCGTCTTCTTCTAGAAGTTTCACCCCCCAGTTTGCTTAAATCCCTTTAATTGTTTCAATTTCCTAAGTTTAGACTTAAGCCTCCATTAAAAATAATTATTTATTTTAATAAAACCTTCTCTGTGTGGAATTTCCCAAAACGATTTCTGAGTATTTTGGAATATATGTGTCTGAGCCTCCCTGCAAATTTTGAGGTTTAGAGCACATCGAATACTACCAGGAATTAGCACTCTCTCATAGCGAGGAATATGCTCTAGCAATGCAACCTGCTGGAGCATCACCCTTCTCTGTAACATCTCCCTCTGCGTTGTTGATGTCTGACATCATTGCCCACCAACTTCTGCGCAAATGTTGCATCTGTGTTGTTGTTGGCTCTGCCACTTTCGACACTACATCTGCACTGCAGCCCTCTCCTACTGCAACAGAAAAGCATCCAAAATACTGAACCAAACGTTTTCAACATGATGCATCTATTATTGGAGTTCTAATTACTGCTCGTCTTTGCGTTGTCACTGAAGCCACTGCGTTGCTATTGACTCTGCTTTGTGCCAACTGCACTGTTGCCAACACTAGCTCTGCACTGCTCAGACTCTGGAACTCCTAACTACTGCAACTATCAGTCCAACACTCCTCTGCACCAACTGACCCTAGTCCATCCTGCTACTTCTAATATAGGCTCCCGTAGCAAGGTATTGATCCAAAAGGTGGACTCCTCAAGGATCCTATCCATCTGCAGTTCTTTCGAACTACAGTGCTAGATCACCCCACCTCTCCCCTAGAGGTATCTGGGCAATCATGGTGTACTCCTCTTCCTCGATCTTTGTGGTTGCAGCCTACGGATCATGTTTCTCGTCCTTGTCCTTCTTCCTAAGAGGACGCAGCGTAGCGTAGTGGCCAAATTCACCACACCGGAAACATTTGATCTTTGAGACATCTTTCTTCTTCTTCCGCTGCTCCTACTGCCCCTTTGATGCAAGGGCTGCATTCTCTTCCTCCTCCTTGGGCCTTGTCCCACTGTTGTTGTTGCCATCAAGTTTGCACTTGACTAAGTTTCACCTCATCTCTTCCTGCTAAAGAGCGGCCCACATTCCCTCCTAATCTGACAATCTATCTCTGCCCAGGATACTCTGGACAAATACTTGTCATTCTTCTAAGACTGAATTCAGGGCCAACCTCACCATTTCTATAGGCTGAGTTGTTGATCCTACAGCTGCCAACTAATCTCGGACTTCCTAAAGCTCTGATAGGAACAGATCAATGCATTCCCCTTTCTCCATCCTTGCTGATCTTAGCGTCTCCTCCAAGTATATCTTCCGTTGCCCGGAAGATCCCTAATACAACATAGCCAAGGCATCCCACATCTCTTTGGTCGTCCATTTGCCAGCAATGTGACATACAACGTGATCCCTCACTCCATCGAGGATCAACAGCTTGGTGTTCGCCATCTCAACCTTGTACTTTTTTAGTGGATCTGCATCACCAGGTACAGCTACCACACTATCGATATACATCTTCAGAGCATGCTCATCCAAAAGGCATGAGATCCTAGACTTCTAGATCACATAGTTGGATGCTCCATCCAACATATCTTGATCTCTTAGCCCGTTAGCTACCATCTCTGCCAACAAAATGTTGAACTACCTCCTCTCTCCTCTGCGTTGCAGATGGGCTGGCCTATGCACTCCCTACTGGAGTTAGTAGATCTGCTCCTCTCTACTGCTACTCAGCAAATGAGAAATCGAATTCCCTGGCTACGAATTCTCTGAGGAGAAAATTCCCTCAAATAGTGTCTCCTTCCCTCTTCTGACGTTGCTCTACCACAACAACTGCTGCAAAAAACTACGTCTCACCAAAAAACTGCTCTGCGTTGAATCTGTTGCTACGTTGCTCCCTCTACCGCTGACAAATCTCGATCTGGAAATCTTACCTCTCTATCGACCCACTCAAAGAGAGATCTTCCTTGAGACTCTTGGACTACGCAATCCCTCTGAGGATTTGATCTGCTGCCTACGCAGCACTTCGATCTCCCTCCTTCTCTCTAATGTTGGGCTCTTCCAATCTGCTCTCTTGCTTCACCTACACTCTGATACCATGTGAAAATTCGAGAATCCCTTAATCACGTACTGCAGCAAACTGATACTACTTCTTGTAATTGTTAATCCATGCATGTTATTTATTGTGTTCTACTGCAAATATCGAAGTAAATACAACTGCAACCTTCACAACTTCAAATAATGTGCGGAAACAAGAATTTGAGCAAGAAAGAAATAACACACACAAGTGACATCGTTATTTTTGGACCAATGTCCTTGGAAAAACCCAATGTGGAAAAACCAGTGCAGCAGCTGAGGATTCATATTATTAAACAATAATTTATAAATATAATCTTTGGATGCCTTACTAGCTATCTAATACAGAGAATCTAATTGACAGAGAGATGAGTGAGATACACCTCACACTGTTGAATTTTCTAAGTCTATCCGTTAGAAAAGTAATATGTATTCTGCTGGTTTATTTCTTCTACTTGTTTAAATTAGAACAAGTTAGTTAATACATTTAAATACTGAAATAAACACAATACAATCACAACATCTACAGATCATCAACTAAAAGAAAACAAGCACACAAGTGACACCGTTATTTTTGGAAAAATGTCCCTAAAAAAACCCAATGCAGGAAAATCAGGGTAGCTATTCAGAGGGTTATATTATTATGCAATCTATCTGAGTACAACTGGGTGCCTAACCGACTCACCCGACAGAGGAAAATACACAGCAGCAATACCTCTATATCCAGAAACAGGTATTCAGAAAACTTGTACCACGAAACCCTCTCCGACACAACTGAAGCTCAGCGCTGGCCCTTCTGGCCTCTGCATCAGCCTTCTCCTGACCCACGTCAACACCAGGACCATCTACGTTAGCTTTCTGCTAACCCGCGTCAACACCAGGACCCTCTGCGTCAACCCTCTGAGGCACTGTGCAGCCTCTAGGATGCTTTGCGTCACTCTAGCAGCCTCTGCGTGGATGACGCAGTCCCTCTGGCCTTTGCGCTGTCTCTGCAAGGCTCTGCATACCCTGGGCTGGTTGTTGCTCTCGCTCTCTCTGCTTCTGCGCTGGTCTCTCAATATTGTCTTTGCCTCTCTACCTCGTACTCACTGCCCCTCCCTGTTGATCACCGATTCAACTTTGCTTAGCAACCCCGCTCTCGCAAAATGAATGACAGATCACTCTGGTGTGTTTTCCAACTGACCCTCAAGCCTCCTCTTATACTTTTCTTGTTGGTCGTTCAACGGCTGAGATTACATCTCTAATCAACACCTACCATTAAATTTGGCTTGATCCATGATTGTTGGAACCTTCTAACCCATTTTTATATTAATACCCATTATTATTTTATTTTTCCTAAGTTTAGACTTAGGAACTCCATCAAAAATATTAATTATTTTAATATCTCCCAAACCGGGTACAATCTTTCCAAACCATTTCTAGGCCTTTGAGATCTCATGTGCTTTAGCCTCTCTACCAATTTTCATGGCTAGAGCACATCCGATGCTACCCCAAATCAATAGTCCCTCTTAGCGAGGATTGTGCTCTAGTAATACTCCTCATTGAGCATCACTCTAATTATCTGGCACCAGTCCCTGTGGTGATGCTAGGCCTCCCTGCCCAACATCCTCTGCACTGCAGCGTCCTGTACTGCTGCCCATGGCTCTGCCACTGCCACTGCTGCATCCGTAGGGCAGCTCCCTTTGCATCTGTGTTGCTACTGGTCCATCCTCCTAGCACTGCATCTGCACTACAACCCCCTTTCATCATGCTGCATTATGCTACTGCTAACCGCTGCTGCACTGCAACTCAGTTACTGAGAAGTAAGTAACTGATCCAGCGAACTTCTGACATCCCTGTCAGGCTAGAAACACTCCCGATGCTAAAGCTCCCTCTGCCGCTAACAAGTGCTCCCTCTACTAACCTCTGCGTTGCTGCAACAACTCCCTGCATCTCGCACCGTTGCACACCGCTCTGTGCCATCCTGCACCGTTACAACACTCTCGTGCCTCTCACACTATTGCAGCCTGCTAGCCTCGCACTGCCCGGGGACTCCTACACTGTAGCACTCTCTGTCACTTCATCCGCATCCGTCTCTACCCACATCTACCAGTCCTGCTACTCCTCTTCGGGGCTCCCGCAGCAAGTTATAATCCAAGAGGTTGGGTACCTCAAGGATCTTGCCGCTCGATATCTCCCCACTTCTTCTCAAGTGGCACATGAGCACTCATGGCACAATCGTCATCCTCCTCGACTTCTTTCTCCACCCTCGCTGGCGCTACCTTCGAGTCAAAAGCCTCTCCCTTACTCTTCTTCCTCGGACACTGGTTCGCATAGTGACCCAGTCCCCCACAGTGGAAGCACTTGACCTTGCAGAGGTCCTTCTTCATCCTCTTCTCCTGCTTTCCCGCAGATGCTAGAGCCACATCCTCTTCTTCCTCCTTGATCCTAACCCCTTTGCCGGTACTCCCCGCCTTGGTTAGCCGTCTGATCTCTTCTTAACGAAGAGCTGTCCACAGTTCTTCCCAATACAGAAGACTTGTCCTGCCCAGTATGCTCTAGACAAATGTCTCGCAATCCTCGGAGACTACGATCAGTGCAGTCCTTACCATCAACTCCTGATCCAGCTTGGCCCCTATGGAAGTTAGCTGGTCACGGATCTCCTTCAACTGACCAAGGAAGACATCTATCTGCTCTCCCTTCTGCATCTGGTATGACCTTAGCTGATTCTCCAGAAGCATCTTCCTCTGCACAGAAGTATGCTAGTACAATGCCTTCAAAGTGTCCCACATCTCCTTTGCCGTTTTCTTCTCGGCAATATGCGGTACCACATGATCCTTAACCCCATCAAGGATGATGCACTTTGCCTTAGCCATTGCCTCCTTGTACCTTTCATTAGCTACTAGGTCAACTGGAAGAGACATCACTCTCAAGGCAAAGCCCTTGGTACGATGTCTGTCTAGAATGGACAAGATCCTGGCCTTCAAAACCACAAAGTGGGACGCTCCATCCAGCCTGTCCTAATCTCTCAGCCCATTCACCGCCATCTCACTGCTCTTCTTTGTTGACTCCTCTGAGTCTCTCTACTTCCCGCCTGGAAGTTCTCGGTTCGACTCCTATTGAGTCTCTCTACTTCTCGTCTGGAAGTTCTCGGTTCGACTCCTCTGGGTCTCTCTACTTCCTGTCTGGAAGTTCTCTTCTGGACTCCATCTGAGTCCCGATTTCCCTCTTGGAAATCCTTCTACCAACTATCAAGTTGCTCCTCTCTGATCGTCTGTGCAACTCCAACACTGAACTGGATTCCTTGGCTAGAAATTTGCGTTGACAGCAACTCCCTCTACCTTGGTCTTGGCCTATTAGGTATTGTTCTAACCACAGTACTGCACCAGCGTCGCTCAGTAAACTACTCACAGCCTCCTATGCCCCAGCAACTGAAGGATTGAGCCTCTTGGCTCTGCGCAATCCAGGCACCAGCAAAATAAATCCCTCAACCAACTGCATCAACCCACTTGGCCTCTGCGTGAGCCTGTTTCTGCCCTCCTCAGCCTCTGCGCTGCCTCTCTCTGGCCCAGATTGATGACGCAGTCCCTCTGCGTCACTCCTTCCTCTGTCGCTTTCTGCAAGGATCAGCGTTGTCACCCAGGACGAATCTGCTACAAATGCTCTGCTAAGCTGATGCCTTCAGTGTTCCTGTGATCTGCAACCATGCTTTGATACCATGTTGAATTTTCTAAGTCTATCCGTTAGAAACATAATCTGTATTCTGCTGGTTTATTTCTTCTAATTGTTTAAATTCGAACAAGTCATTTAATACATTTAAATACCAAAATAAACACAATACAGTCACAACATCTACAGATCATCAACTGAAAGAAAACAAGCACACAAGTGACACCGTTATTTTTGGACAAATGTCCACGGAAAAACCCAATGCGGGAAAACCGATGCAGCGATTCAGAGGGTTGTATTATTATGCAATCTATCTGAGTACAACTGGGTGCCTAACCGAATCACCCGTAAGAGAAAAATACACGGCAACAATACCTCTATATCCGGAAACAGGTATTCAGAAAAGTTGTCCCACGAAACCCTCTCTGACACAACTGAAGCTCAGTGCTGGCCCTTCTAGCCTCTGCGTCAACCTTCTGCTGACCGGCATCAACACCAGGACCCTCTGCATCAGTCCTTCGAGGCACTGCGCAGCCTCTGGGACCCTTTGCGTCACCCTAGCAGCCTCTGCGTGGATGATGCAGTCCCTCTAGCCTTTGCGTTGTCTCTGCTGGACTCTGCGTAGCTTGGACTAGTTGTTGCTCTCGCTCTCTCTGCTTCTGCACTGCTCTCTCAGTATTGTCTTTGCCTCTTTGCCTCGTACTTACTGCCCCTCGTTGTTGATCACTAATTCAACTTTGCTTAGCAACCTCGCTCTAACAAAATGAATGACTGATCACTTTGGTGTGTTTTCCAACTGACCCTCAAGCCTCTTATACTTTTCTCGTTGGTCCTTTAACGGCTGAGATTACATCTCTAATCAACAGCTAAGATTAAATTTGGCTTGATCCATGACTTTTGGAACCTTCTAACCCAGTTTTATATTAATACCCATTAATATTTTATTTTTCCTACGTTTAGACATAGGAACTCCATCAAAAATATTAATTATTTTAATATCTCCCAAACCAGGTACAATTTGTTCAAACCATTTTTGGGTCTTGGAGATCTCATGTGCTTTAGCCTCTCCACCAATTTTCATGGCTAGAGCACATCCGATGCTACCCCAAATCCACATATCATTGGCGATCCAATACTGATCCATGTGAAATTCTTTAAATCAGGGATTCCTACTACAGCACTAATGATATTTCTTCTACTTGTTAGATACACATGAACAAGTTATTTGCAGTTTCCTACGGCAAACATCGAAATACATACACTGCAGCGTACACCATTTAAATAATATGCCAAAATAAGAAACTGAACGATAGAGAAAGATACACACAAATGGCAGTTGTTTTTGGACAAACGTCCTTGGAAAAAACCTAATGTGGGAAAACTGGTGCAGCAGATCTGACAGATTTTATTATTAAGCTAAAGTATTTCTGAATACAACTATTGGATGCCCTCTCGGCAATCCAGTTACAGAGAAAATCATTTAGCAGAGGAAACTAGTGAGATTACCCCACTCTACACTGCAAATCCCGGCTAATACAGCAGTTGAACTGCGAGTTCCCCGGTTACTTCTACGCTGCCCCTGCATCAACCTCTAAGTCACAGTGTCAGCTCAACTGCGAATTGATCTACCTTCAGAAGCCTTTTCCAACCCTCCTGGCTCAAAAACGTCAGCTCCCTCAGCAAATTCAGACCTCTGCGCTGGAAGATGTTGCGTTGCTCTGTGTGGGGCCTACGTGAGCCCTTCCTGGCTCCAGAGAATATCCTCCTGCCAAAACTCCCTCTGCCCCTCTCTGCAAAATCTCACTACCGAAATTCTCTCGGCAGCTGCTCTGCTTCAGAAAATCAAACTTCTCAACTCACTCTATGTGTCTCTCCAAATGACCCTCAAGCTTTCTTAAATAATCTCCTCGCTGACATTCAACCCAGATTAGAAGCTAATCAATGGCTAAGATCATTTATGCTTGATCCTCATCTTCTTCTAGAAGTTACACCCACAGTTAGATTAATACCCATTAATTATTTTATTTTCCTAAGTTAGACTTAGGATCCCATTAAAAATAATTAATTATTTTAATAAAACTGTTTCTGGGTGGAATTTCCCAAAAAGCTTTATGGGTTCTTCAGAATACATGTGCCCAAGCCTCCCTACAAAATTTGAGACTTAGATCACATCTAATGCTACCAAAAATCAACACTCCCTCTTAGCGAGAAATGTGCTCTAGCAATGCAATCTGCTGAAGCATCATTATGTTCTGTAACATCTCCCTCTGTGTTGCTAATGTCTGACATGTTATCCACCAACCACTGCACAAATGTTGCATCTGTACTGTTGTTGACCCTGCCACTGTCAACATTGCATCCGTACTGTAACTCCCTCTAAGTTTTTGCATCCGTGTTGTTGCTAGCACTGCCACTGCCAACTGCCCTTGCACTGCAAACTGTTGTTGCTACTGCATAAGCAACGGAAAAACATCCCAAATTGTTGAACTAACTGTGTTCAGCATGATACCATGCGAATGTTGGAGCATGACTACTGCTAGTCTCTGCATTGACTCTCTAAATCTACTGTGTTGCTGCTAACCTCTACTCTGTGCCATCTGCACTGCTGCCAATTCTACTTTGTGTTGTTCAGTCTCTAGCGCTCCTAGCCACTGCAACTGTCTCTCTAACACTCCTCGGCACCATTCGACACTAGTCCATCTTGCTAGTTCTAATCTGGGCTCTCGTAGCAAGGAATTGATCTGAGAGGTGGGTTCCTCAAGGATCATGCCCATCTGTAGCTCTTTCAAACTACCTCTAAATCACCCCACCTCCCTCCTAGAGGTATCTCAGCTATCATGGTGAACTCCTCCTCCTCGATCTTCGCGGGTTCAGCCTTTGAATCGTGCTTCTCATCTTTGCCCTTCTATCTAAGAGGACAATGTGTTGCGTAGTGATCCATCTCACCACACCTAAAGCACTTTATCTTTAAGACATCCTTCTTCCGCCTCCGCTGCTCATGTTGCCCCTTCGATGCAAGCGCTGCATTCTCATCCTCCTTGGGCTTCGACCCACTGTTGTTGCTTTCGTCAAGCTTACCCTTGAGCAAGTCTCTCCTCATCTCCTCTTGCTTGAGAGCTGCCCACATCTCATCCCAATTCGGCAAAGTTGCCCTGCCAAAAATACTCTAGACAAAGACTTGCCACTCATCTGAGACAAAATTGAGGGCCAGTCTAACCAACTCAGAATCTTGAGGTGTAGACCCCACAATTGATAAGTCATCTCGAGTCTCCTAAAGCTTCATGAGGAACGGATCTACGCGCTCCCCCTTCTGCATCTGAGGAAATCTCAACTTCTGCTCTAAGTACATCCTCCACTACTCGAAAGATCCCTAATACAGCGTAGACAATGCATCCCACATCTCCTTAGCAGTTCCTCTGCTAGCGATGTGACAGACTACATGATCCTTCACTCCGTCGAGGATCATTCTCTTTGCCTTCGCCATTTCTACCTTGCACTTCTTCAACGGATCTGCATCTGCAGGCACAGCCACCACGCTGTCGACATATGTCTTGAGGGAATGCTCATCTAGAAGGAATGCCATCCTTTCCTCCTAGATGACATAGTTGGATGCTTCGTCCAATCTATCTTGATCCCTCAAACCAGTGGTTGCCATTTCTGCCACAAAAGTTGTCGAACTTCTCCTCTTTGCTTCTTACTGCTACTACTCAACCAATAAAAAATAGACTTCTTGGCGGGAAGTCTTATGACGATAAAATTTCCTCACAGTGCTTCTCTTCTCTTCTGATGTCTTTTTTCCCAGCTAACTAGCCTACAGAAAAATTGTCCCACCAACTTTTCCTCACGCTGAGGCTTCAACGCTGCTCCCTCTACCACAAGAAGATTTTGATCTGGAAGCCCTTCTCTCTGTTGACTCACTCCGAGAGAGACTGCCTTGAAATTCAGCCCTCCGGCTAGGACTACGAAACCCCTTTGGGGATTTGAACTATTGTCTCCTGCAGCTTTTTCGACCTCCTATCCTGCTAAGCGCTGGGTTCTCTGGCACTGTTTTGCGAAAATTCTATCACTGCAACATCTAATTTACTTTTCCTACGTATTCTTCAATAAGTTATTTATGAAATTCCTTCAATAAACATTAAAATAAATTCTACTGCAGATATCACACTGTAATACAGAAACAAACACATGTACAAGAATCAACACATTACCACAGATATTTTGGACAATAGTCCCCAAAAAAACCCAATGTGGGAAAACCGATGCAGTAAGGGAGGATTTTATTATTCAGCAATTCTTCAGTACAACAGGGTGCCAAAACTGGCTTACCCACGGAGAGAAAACTTCTCCAACACTTCTCCTAGTCCCAACGTCATCTTGACTGACCTCTGCATGGCTCCCAAACACTCTGCGTCAACCCTCGGCCTCTTTGCGTCACCCACGCAGGCCCCTTAGTGACTGCGCATTCTCCTATTGCCTCTACAGCTGCCTAAAATGCCTTCTATCTACCTCTCCTGCCTCAGTGCTAGTCTCCAGTGGCTGATCCCTTCTCTCTGTTCCGTACTTGCTGCCTCCTGACTGCTCACCAGACCACTAGTTCGAATATCTCCGCTAACCCTGCTCCAGAAATTGAACTGACTAGTCTCCCTCAATGTATCATCCAAGTGACCTTCAAGCCTCCTTTTATACTTTTCTCGTTGACAAATCAACAGCCAAGATTAAGTCCCTAATCAACGGCTAAGATTAACTTTGGCTTGATCCATGACTTTTGAGCCCTTCTAACACAGTTTTATATTAATTCACATTAATATTTTATTTTCCCTAGGTTTAGACTTAGGGACTCCATTAAAAATATTAATTATTTTAATATCTACCAAACTGTTTAGAATCTGCCCAAACCATTTCTAGGTATTGGAGATCTCATGTGCCTTAGCCTCTCCACCAATTTTCGTGGCTAGAGCACATCCGATGCTACCCCAAATCAACACTCCCTCTTAGCGAGGATTGTGCTCTAGTAATACTCCTCACTGAGTATCACCCTAATCATCCAACATTGGTCCCTGCGCTGATGCTAAGCCTCCCTGCCCAACATCCTCTACATTGTTGCGTCCTGTACTGCTGCCCATGGCTCTACTACTGCCACTACTGCATCTGTACGACAACTCCCTCTGCATCCGTGCTATTGCTGGTCCTTTCTCCCAACACTGCAACTCCCTCTGCATCCGTGCTGTTATCACTCCCATTTTTGCTACTGGAACTGGTTCTTTACCATCCCCATCTTTTCCCTGAAGTAGTCATACTTTGTCCTTCCAAGGGCTTTGGTGAGGATGTCTGCCACCTGTTCTCCTGTAGGAGTGTAGCTCAACTGTACAGTTCCTCGTTGGACACAGTCCCTGACAAAGTGACACCGGATATCAAATGCTTCGACCTATCATAAAACATTGGATTCTCAGAGAGCTTGATGCAACTCTGATTATCGCACATGATCCTGGTCGCCTCCATATTCCTTCTGAATAGGTACACAAACAGTTTTTTAAGCCATATGACCTCATACGAAGCTGTGATTGCCACCATATATTCTGCCTCAGATGAGCTCAGAGCCACGAACTTCTGTTTTCCTACTTCACCAGGAGGTCATTCTTGATCCAATGTCGAAACAGTACCTAGAGGTACTTTTCCGATCCACTGAACTTCCTGCCCAATCTGCATCAATAAATCCACTCAATCTAATATCCTTACTCCTGGTGTACAAGAGTCCGTAATCGATTGTTCCCTGTAAATACCTGAGAACATGTTTGGCTACTGCCCAGCGCACCCTCTTTGGTTCCACCATGAACTGACTGAGGTGTTGACAGCGTAGCAAATGTCCGTCCTGGTATTGACCAAATACATCAAGGACCCTATGAGCTGCCCGTAGAAGGTGGGATCAACATCCTTGTCTTCTAATGCATCAATCTTCTTCAAGTTGGTGATCATTGGAGTAGCCATGGGTCTATAGTCCTCCATCCTGAATCTCTTCAGGATTTCTGTAGCATATCTCCCTTGCCCAAGGAAGATCTCTCCCTTTTGTTGCCAAACTTCCAACCCTAGGAAATAATGCATTCGTCCCAAATCCTTCATATCGAATTTTGTGGCTAGATTCTTCTTACAGTCCCCGATGAACCTAGATGACACTGTCAAAAAGAGATCATCCACATACAATACTAAGATTAGCGGCTCATTCTCTACAACCAAATAGTAGAGATTTGGATCTACGTCACTCTTGACAAATCCCATCTTCTACAAGTAGCCATTGATTCGACCATACCATGCTCTAGGTGCCTGTTTCAGCCCATGCAAGGCTTTCTTCAACCTGCATACATGGGACTTCTTCTCATGAGTCTCAAAGCCCTCTGGTTGTTCAATGTATACCTCTTCTTCTATTACCCCGTTCAGAAAAGTTGTTTTGACATCCATCTAATGAATCTCCCATTCCATCTAAGCTGCAAGAGATATCACGGTCCAAAAAGACGTATACCTGGCTACCAGGGCGAAGGTCTCCTCGTAGTCAATTCCTTCCTTTTGAGCATATCCCTTAGCCACAAACCTAGCCTTGTATTTCTCAACATTGTCGTCTGCAACGCATTTGATCTTGCAGATCCATCTCGCACGTACCATTGATCCGTCTTGAGGCGTTGGCACTACCTCCCAGACATTGTTCGCCATTATGGAGTTGTACTCCTCTACCATCGCGTCTAGCCAAACCTGATGTTGAGCTGCCTCCTTGAAACTGGCAGGCTCCCCATCCTGAGTTACTAATGCCTGATATCTATCTGGTTGTTTTCGCCCCCTCTTATTTTTTCTTGGCGCGCCGATGAAGTCCTTTGCATCTCGCAGATACTAACGAAGTTCCCTTCTAGTTCTTCCTCTGCCAACAGGTGCTTCTATTAGCTCCTCCTCCTCATCTTGAGAATCTTCCTGACCCGAGGAAGAATTTTTTACTTCCGTTGTTTGAAGAGGCTTAACCAGCGGCTCATCTTTTGACTGCTCCTTGGAAGGCATCTCACGAGATTTTCTAAAAGCCCTGTCCTCCGTGAACTTTACATCTCATCGAACTACTACCTTCCTACTCCCTGGAAGATAGATTTTGTGTGCCTTAGAGTTCTCGCTATATCCCACCAGATATCCCTTTTCCGCAGTTTGATCCAACTTCTTTCTCTTTTCCTCTCGTATGCAGCAATATGCTAAACTCCTAAATATCCTAAAATGACTGACTTCAGGTGTCTTCCCTGTGAAAACTTTGTCTGGAGTAAGCTTGCCCACCGCCTGATGAGAAGTCCTGTTCTGAACATAGACTGTTGTGTTGCATGCTTACACCCACAGGAATTTTGGCATATCCTAATCATACATCATGGCCCTCACTGCTTCTACAATAGTCCTGTTCTTTCTTTTTGCTACTCCATTCTGCTCTGGATTGTAGAGAGTTGTCCACTCTCTTCTGATGCCCTCCTTAGCGCAAAAATCAGTGAAGTCCTTATCGACATACTCTCCACCATTATCTGAGCATAAAACTTTTATTTTCTTCCCAACCAGATTCTCCTCCAGAGCCTTGAACTCTTTGAATCGACAGAAAACCTCGTCCTTGGTTTTTAGATATAAATCCAAGTTTTCCTTGAGTGGTCATCAATGAAGGTAAGGAAATACTCAGCACCACTAAGAGCTTTTACAGACATAGATCTGTAGATATCTGAGTGTATCAATCCCAGTACACTATTGGCCCTGTGTTTGCTCCTAGGAAATGCTACCTTGGCATACTTTCCTAGAGCACATCCTCTACATGCATCATCTCGTTCCGTACTCAGATCCGAAACTCCTGTTACAATGCTCCTGAGAATTCTCAGAGCTCCATGGTGCAAATGACCCATTCTTCTGTGCCATAGTTCATTCAAGTCCTTGTCTCCATGACTACCTATTAGTGCCATTGGTGATTCTAGTTATAATCTATACAACCTGTTACTTTTGATCCCAATCTGCACTTTCTTTTTCCAGCTCGGGTGTTTGACGTATACCTTCTCCTTGATGAAGTAGACATCATAGCCCTTGCCTTGAAGTTGCGACACGGAAAGTAAGTTCATCCCCAATCCTGGTACATGCAGCACATTTGTAGCACGGAACCGTTCTCCCGATTCTGTTTGAAAAACTATGGTACCCTTCCCTACTGGAGTACACTTTGCCTTGTTCCCCATGGTGATATGAAAGTTCATCTTCTCTTCTTGATATTCTGAGAAACAATCCCTGATTCTCGTCATGCCACGAGGCTCCACTGTCTATATACCACACTTCTGATGATGCAGAACTAGTCATACAAGCCACTTCTTCTTCCAGCCTGGAAGCCAACATAGAGAAATCGAAGTCTCTTTCTCTTGTGCAATCTTCTGAAAATCTATGCAAGTCCCCTGGCATGCCTCTGAATCGTGGTCTCAACCCATAACTGATTTTCCTTTCCTGTCTCTAATTACTCGCTCTGATACCATGTGAAAATTCTATCACTACAACATCTAATTTACTTTTCCTACTTATTCTTCAATAAGTTATTTATGAAATCCCTTCAATAAACGTTAAAATAAATTTTGTTGCAGATATCACACCATAATACAGAAACAAACACATGTACAAGAATCAACACATTGACACAGATATTTTGGACAATAGTCCCCAGAAAAACCCAATGTGGGAAAATCAGTGCAGCAACGGAGGATTTTATTATTCAGCAATTCTTCAGTACAACAGGGTGCCAAAATTGGCTTATCCACAAAGAGAAAATTTCTCCAACACTTCTCCTAGTCCTACAACATCTAATTTACTTTTCCTACTTATTCTTCAATAAGTTATTTATGAAATCCCTTCAATAAACGTTAAAATAAATTTTGTTGCAGATATCACACCATAATACAGAAACAAACACATGTACAAGAATCAACACATTGACACAGATATTTTGGACAATAGTCCCCAGAAAAACCCAATGTGGGAAAATCGGTGCAGCAACGGAGGATTTTATTATTCAGCAATTCTTCAGTACAACAGGGTGCCAAAATTGGCTTATCCACAAAGAGAAAATTTCTCCAACACTTCTCCTAGTCCTAGTGTCAGCTTGGCTAACCTCTCCATGGCTACCAGACACTCTGCATCAGCCCTTGCTTGACTGCGTCAACCCTAGGCCTCTCTGCGTCACCGACGCAGGCCCTCTAGCGACTGCGCAGTCTCTTGTTGCCTCTGCGTCTACCTAAAATGCCCTGCGTCTGCCTCTCCTGCCTCAGCGCTGGTCTCCAGTGGTTGATCCCTTCTCTCTGTTCCGTACTTGTTGCCGCCTGACTGTTGATTTGGGGTAGCATCGGACGTGCTTTAGCCACGCAATTTGGTGGAGAGGTTGGGGCACATGAGATCTCCAATACCTAGAAAGGGTTTGGGGAGATTCTAAACAAATCAGGAGATATTAAAATAATTAATATTTTCAATAGAGTCCCCAAGTCTAAACTTAGGGAAAATAAAATATTAATGTGTATTAATATGAATCTGTGTTAGAGTGGTCCAAAAGACATGGATCAAGCCAGATCTAATCTTAGTCATTGATTAGGGACTTAATCTCGGCTGTTGAATCGTCAACAAGAAAAGCATAAGAGGAGGCTTGAGGGTCACTTGGAGGACACACCAGATGACCAGTCATTCTATTCTCTAGAGCGGGGTTTGCTAAGAGACATAGAATCAGTGATCGAGAAAGCAGCTGAGGGGCATTGAGTACAGAGGAACAGAGAAGGCAGAGATTGTGCCGGGAGAGCAACGCAGCAGCCAAGGAGGGTGACGCAGAGCCAGCAAGTGCTCACACAAGTCCATGCACAGGCAGCCAAGTGCTGCACAGAGCACCAGTGGGGCCAACGTAGCTGATGCAAAGGCTCCCAGAGCTGACGCAGGGCCAACGTGAGACAGAGGGGTTGACGCAGTCCAGATTGGGCAGACGCTGGGGTTGCACGAGCAGTTTTGTGCTGAGGAGCTGCCATAAGGGTTTTTCGGGGTTTCAGCCAAGAGATTTCTCACAAACTGTGAGGTATAGCTACTAAGGAAATTCTCTGTTGGGTAGGCCAGTTTCGGCACCCAGATTGTACTCTGATATTGCTTAATAAGAAAACCGTCAGATAGATGCACCGGTTTTCCCGCATTGGGTTTTTCCGGGGACATTGGTCCAAACATAATGGTGTCATGTGGTGTGTTTGTTCTTGTTTCTTTTAGTTGTTGATCTGTAATATGTTAAACATGCACTGGTGTTTATTTTCAGTATTTACTTTGTAAATAACTAGTTAAATAAAAATAACAAGTAGGTAGAAATAAATCCGAAAAAGTGCATGAAGGGTTTCTAAACTAAGTAAACTTAGAAACTTCAACACTGACTGCTCACTAAACCACTAGTTCGAATTTCTCATCTAATCCCGCTCCAAAAATTGAACTGACTAGTCTCCCTCAGTGTGTCTTCCAAGTGGCCCTCAAGCCTCCTTTTATACTTTTCTTGTTGACAAATCAACAACTGAGATTAAGTCTCTAATCAACGGCTAAGATTAGATTTGCCTTGATCCATGACTTTTAAACCCTTCTAAAAATATTAATTATTTTAATATCTCCCAAACTGTTTAGAATCTGCCCAAAACCATTTCTGGGCATTGGAGATCTCATGTGCTTTAGCCTCTCCACCAATTTTCGTGGCCAGAGCACATCCGATGGTACCCCAAATCAACATATTCTTCTTGCTTCTCCTGCACTAGCTCTGATACCATGTGAAAATTCCTTAAACCGAGGATTCCTACTGTAACACTGGTGATATTTCTTCTACTTGTTAGATTTACATGAACAAGTTATTTGCAGTTTCCTATGGAAAACATCGAAATACATACGTTGTAGCCTACGCCATTTAAATAATATGTCGAAACAAGAAACTGAACAATAGAGAAAGATACACACAAATCACAGTTGTTTTTGGACAAATGTCCCTGCAAAAAATCCAATGCGGGAAAACCTGTGTAGCAGATTTGAGGGTTTTTATTATTAAGCTGAAGTATTTCTAAATACAACTACTGGATGCCCTCTCGGTAATCCAGTTACAGGTAAAATCACTTAGCAGAGGAAACTGGTGAGATTACCTCACTCTACACCGCAAGTCTCATCTGATCCGACAATTGTGAGTTCCCCAGAGACTTCTGCGTTGGCCCTGCGTGGGCCCTGCATCAGCGTCTAAGTCACTACGTCAGCTCCACTGAGAATCAATCTGCCTTCTGAAGCCCTTTCCAACCCTCCAAGCTCAGAAACGTAAGCACCCTTAGCAAATTCGGACCTTTGCACTGGAAGTTGTTGCGCTGCTCTGCATGGGGCCTGCATGAGCCCTTCCTGGCTCTGCGTCACCCTCTCTGCCCTCTACACTGCCTCCTTTGTGTGCCTCTCTGCCTCTCTGTTGAGTATCCTTGGCTCTGAAGAAGATCCTTCAGCCAAAACTCCCTCTTGAGGTAGTTACAATGCATCATGGAAGAATGTTGGCCTCCCTTGATTCTCCCTAACTACTTTTAGTGAGACATCTCCCTTCTTGGGCGAATATGTATTTTTTGACTTTGTCCTCATAGTTAGTTGGAGGTCAACTCTTTTGAGATCTCCTATGCTAGATCTAAGGAGATAAAAGTAATACGGTAATAAGAGGGTTGTTGAAACCTCCTCTATAAAAGAGGCTCCCCATCACACTATTATCTTGAGAATACAACTTGTTGAGAATCTTTCTACTGAGGTGAATTGGTGTTAATCCAAGCTCTTCTCCCTTGGTTACTATTTGGTGCTTCAAAGATTGATTGTGAATGTTCAAGCCATCCATAAATCTATCAAAATCACTCCATTGAAGGGTTAAGTCTTACCACTTGGAAGGAAATTGTTGCAAGGTAAAGCCTCCCTTATTCTCCTTTGTAGTTTGGTAACAAGTGTTATCAATTCCTTGCTTGGTATATCCTCTAGGAACACTAGAAAATGTATTGGTTTCAGTTACTAAGCTATAGATGATATTGCTAGTGAAGATGCTCCTCACCAAGATACTCTTCAAACTTCACCTACAGCCTCCACTCCACAGCCTCAACAATCCTACCTTATAAAATCCCCCTTTGTTTTGGAGAAGAGCCAACCTAAAGTGTGGAGAAGAATTGATGAAGTGACAATGGACAGCCTTCCTAGGTTACACAAAAATATTACCTTGGTGCTTGTGACTTCACACTTTTGTGGGTGCTATATATTGTTGTAACACTTCTAATAAATAAAGAGTTATTGTGTAAATCATCATAATAATACTTTTAATAGCTGTTCTCCATATCACGACTTGGTTTACATTGTGTATATGCATTATGCCCATCGCCTATTGATAATGCATCTCAAAATACATGTGGATTGTTTCATTTTGCAATATCTCTAGAATCCATGTCGCAAGAATATCCTCCATCCTTGAACCAACTAATAGTGGAGCCAAGCATTCAGCGGTAATCTTAAGTCAGGTCCTATCCTTGTTAACATACATGACTTGTTCCCTTGTTTGCAATCAAGTTTCCCACTATTATTTATTCGTTTTACAAGTTCGTTTGCCATGAGGCTTCCCATTTTTGTGTATTCATTTTAAAATAATTTTAATGCATTGTATTCAAATACTCAAACATAAGAATATGGAAAAACTATATATTTATGAAGAACATAAGAGAAGAATAAATCACATGCCAAATGAACAGACAATAGTGCAACACATCCAACTACTTACTGCACTTCCCTAAATTATATTTTATTAATGGAGGGAGACTGCCTTCCCCAATTTAGTGTTTCATAGTTATTACACACTTCTTAAAATTATATTTTCTAAATGGAAGGAGACTACATTCTCCAGTTTTGTGATTCCCTTTTCAACAAAGCCTGAGAGCAATACTATGACTAACATAATGGGAACTAAATTAGAAAAATAAATTACATATCAACAGGGCACCCCCATTAATCATTAAAATCAAGAAATGTGTGCTTTTGTAGAAATGGGTCGCTTGGAAAAATATCACTTAAACACCATAGTTACTAACCTCGACAAGAAGGAATATCCACAACATTATGGGTACCCTCTTGATAAAGTCCAATTTGTGGATTCTCTGATGTGCCCCGCACAGCAAGTTTTCCCCGACATCTCCATTCCCACTGAGAAAAATATGTTTGTTAGTAATAAATATGCTCCCAATTTTATACTGAAAGGAAGAACCACAATTACATTTAATTAGGAAAGGAGGTTAGAAAAACCAGTTTATCCCATCTATTTTTCAAATTAGAAAAGAAAATTCCAAATTCATGTACCATAGCAGCAAACAACAAATATATTTGTTATTATATCCAGAAGTAATGTGCATAAACATACTCAAGAAACACCAAAATATGATACAAGTTTCAGTTGATGTTCATTAAATATGTTAAGGACAATTAGATACATTTCCTCAAAGGCAAAAAGAATCCAAATGTTGGTAAGGACGCCACAACATAGCCTAGTAGAAATTGGAATCCAAACTTGAATCCAATCTGTGCATACATGCAACAGTGGGGCAACCTCAGATATTCTCTCACCAACTACACCAAGACTCTGCAAATAGAATATCTGCTTGAAACCTTATATTACCAAGATTTAAACATGCTCCTCAAATACAAATTGATGTCATATTTCATGCTCCTTAAGGAGCAAGAAGAAAACAGCTCCACATATTTTTTGAACTAAGCTCCCACTTATCACAATGAGTCTAGTGCACCCAAATTTAGCATTATAAGGGAACAATCAGCATCATTCAACTGGTTGCCCTTCAGCTAAGCAAACACAAGTGGGGGCATCTATTCCACTAAAGTCACCTAAGATTTTCCCCTAGCCCCAACCAAGGCACACATCAGGAAGCACAAGCATGTCACTTTGATAGACATAAACCTGCGTGGGAGCTATATTAGCTACTTGTTAAAAAGTGGGGCAGCTATGGGACGAATTTTCCCATAGAAACCCTAAGGCCTCAAGAAAATCCCTCCTTGCCCCTAAGATAGAATAAAGAAACATTATTGGGCAAATAGAAAGATATATTTTATTAAAAGGGAATTTGAATTTAATTATTATTAATGTGGCAAAATATTCAAAGAAGATTTGAATTTAGACTTCCCTCCTAATTATTCATGTCGGCTAAGCCCCAATAATCATGACCCCATTAATGATGGCATCTAATATAAATCGACAGTATTGGGCATTCGATTTGGACCACAAAAAGCAATCAGACTGATTGTATCTCTATTTGGTGACTCTTCTATGATCCTCACTCAAGTCTGACTCGCTCACTTTTCCATGTTTCGTAGTTCTTTGAGATGGCTCGTTACAGGTCTGCATTTGATTTATGTGGTTCATCCATCAAATCAGAGGCCCGCATCTTTCTAAGTAACTCGCTCATTCGCTTGTTGCTCGTAACTTTTTTAGCACAAATATTTAAAGCATCACTCATATGAAGCATCATATCTGAGGCATCGTTACAACTAGAAGTGACATCGCTCTGATCTATTCTGGGGCATCGTATCTATGAGACTAAAAGTGGCATGATTGCTCTGCATTATATTTACACTGTATGATTACTCCGTCTCACATTGCTATTACACAACAAATTTATTGTGGCAACGCAAAACAGAGATTTTGGAAAATTATCTTATGGCATCGCTCCACAGTGGTCCACTCTCCTTTATAATGGCATCACTCTACAGGTAGGATTGCTCTCCTACATGCCTTCGCTCTTTAGGTAGATTCACACTCCTTTTATGGTAACACTCTACATGTGGCTCGCAACACAAGTAAGGTATGACTCGCATCACAAGTAATGTATGTCTTGCTATTTGTCTAACACTACTGTGATATACAGGTTGGATCTATGCCTCACTCGGGTATTACAGTAGACAACTAGCAGTATTAATAGTTTACTCTTATAATGACAGGCATAAAGGAAGAGTTATATATATTTATATTGCAAAGTTCCCATGATTGAAGTATGACAGTTACTCTTATGAAGGACAGAGACACTGTTGTCTTAGTTATGATAATATGACAAAGGGTTGTTATGATACATGTGATGAAGTTCTCTTATGGTACTTGTACACAGTAATTTTGTTTATCGTATATGGTACAAAAAGGAAGTAACTTGTTCATGGCACAGTGACCTTACCCTATAACAGTAACCTTGCTCTTGATGACAATGAAAGTGTTCTTCTTATGACAACTGTGACAGTGATCTTCTATACATATGACAATGGTCTTGCCTTGATACTTATGACAGTGGTACTTGATGGCTGTGACTTAGCTCCTATAAGCTTGTTATGATAGTGGTACTTGATGGTTGTGACTTAGCTCCTATAATCTTGATATGAGAGTGAACATAACAGAATGGTTGTGACTATGACTTTGATTCTTGATGACAGTGATGATTAGATGGATGACAGACGTGTCAGTTGTTAGTTTTTGTAGCATCATATCTGTTCTAGCCACTAGATTTGGTGGAGGCTAGAATACATGAGATCTCTGAAACCCAGAAATCGTTTCTGGAAATTCTGCCTAGATGTGTCTCAATTACATTATTGACCGTTTTTTAAATATTTCCTAAGTCTAAATAGGGAATATGGTTAATTAATCAGTGTTAATTCAGATAAGGTGAGAAGCATCCAGGAATTCATTTGGATCAACAGGGAATTAATCTGGCCAATCGATTATTTTTTAATCTTGGTTGTCGGTGCTCCAACAAAAGATTATAAGAAGAAGTTGATGGGTAGATGGAGAATACACCAGTGCAGATACTTAGTTGCCTAGGTAGTTTGATTTTCTCAGTGGCAGTGATTCAGCAGAAAAGATAGAGACAAACGGTGAGTAGCAAGTTGTAGAGGAGTGTAGCAGCATTCAAAGAGAAAGTTTTCCAGTTCCAAGAAGAGGTAAAGGAAGGAAGGCTAAAATCCACACAGGATTTGCGCAAGCATTGCGCAGAAGGTGACATATGAGGCTTAGCGTGAGGCTCGGAAGGTGATTTCGGTGGCAGAAATTAGCTGTGGGGTGAGAGAAATTTCTCACAATAATTTTTCCAGTATTTTCCTCATATTAGATTGCCAATTGAGCATCTAAAATTTTGTACTCAGAATTGCTGCTGAAGAATATTAATAAAACCCTCATCTGCTGCACCAGTTTTCCTGCATTGGGTTTTTCCGGGCACAAATTGTCCAAAATAATTGTGTCAAAATTCTTGTGTGTGTGCTACAATTTCTCAGTTTCCAATATTTTATTTTCCACTGTATTTTTATGGTGAAAATTGTAGTTGTGATTTTAATCGTTATTTGTCGTAGCAAATAAACTGCATAATTAAATTTACAATTAGAAGAATAATTTCCAGTTGCTGCAATAGATAAAATTTCACATGGTATCAGATTAGCCGAGGAGCTCAGAAGCGAAAGAAGGAATTCCGTTGTTCTGTAAGAACAACAGGTTGAAGTTCCTAGGAGCAACATAGTCCTTTGCCAAGCAGGCCAAGTTGCTTGTCGAAGTTCGATTTTTCTTATTTGAAAGGCAGAAAAAATCGACTTTCCAGATAAAGTGATTCCAGAAGCAAAGGGAGCACCTTAGATTTTTCGTTGGGCAGATTTTTGGCTAGACACAGAGGGTTTTTACAACAGTTCGCTAGAGTGAAGCCAACGTCGGGTGGAAAGAGGAATAGCACACTGTAAACCCTTCAGCATGGCAATGGACAAAATTGACATTCAAGAGGCTTCAGATTTGTCTTCCAGGTTGGAGGGCGAATTTGCTTGCTTATCAAGATCAACGTCACAGGGTGTTTGGTATATAGACAGTGGAGCATCAACTCACATGACAAGGGTTAGAGAATATTTCTCTAGCTATAAGGAGGAGCAGCTGGACTTCCATATTACTATGGGAAACAAGACGAAATGTACTCCAGTGGGGAGAGGTACCATAGATTTTCAAAGGGAGTCAGGAGCAAGTACCATTGCTATAGATGTATTGCATGTGACAGGATTGGGTATGAACCTGAATTCAGTATCCCAGTTACAGGATAAAGGGTATGATATTCACTTTGTGGGGAAGAAAGTGTATGTCAGACACCCAAGATGGAAGTAGGTAAGACAAACTGGAGTTCGAAATAACAGATTGTACCAGTTGCAACTCAACTCTCCTATGGCATTAATAGGCAATGACAATAGCAGTGGGAAGGAGTTGATGTTGGAATTTCTAAGTCTAACTGTTAGAAACCCTTCATGTACTTTCTGATTTATTCCTTCCTACTCGTTCTGATTAATTAACGAGTTATTTACAAAGTAAATACTGAAAATAAACACAAGTGCTCAACACATTACAGATCATCCACTGAAGGACACAGAAACAAGCACACAAATGACACCGTTATTTTTGGACTAATGTCCCTGGAAAAACCCAATGCGGGAAAACCGGTGCAGCTATCTAAGGGTTTGATTTATTAAGCAGTTTCAGAATACAATCTGGGTGCCAAATCTGGCTCACCCAACAGAGAATAATCTCGACAATAATACCTCTCTACTCAGAAGCAGATACTCCGGCTAAAACCCCAAATAAACACTCCGCCAGCTTCACAGCTCCAATCTGCCCCATGAAACCCCAGCGTTAGCCCAGCGTCACTCTGGCTTGGCCTGTGTCAGCCTCTAGAGGCATTGCGTCAATCCTCTGCCCCTCTGCGTCACTCATGCTGGCCCTCTGAGGCACTACACAGCTCCTAGCTGGCTCTGCGTGAGCCCTGCCTGGCTCTGCGTGAACCCTTGGCTGGTTCTGTGTCCCTCTCTCCGGTTACTGCGTTGATCCTCCCGGTGCTATCTCTGCCTCTCTGCTTCTATATTCACTGCCCCTCAGCTGCAACTCTGATCACTCTCCCAACTTTCTCAACAAACCCAACCCCAGAAAGTCGCAATCTTGATCTCTTGGTGTGTTCTCCAAGTGACCCTCAAGCCCCCTCTTATACTTTTTTCATTGACAATTCAACGGTCGACATTAAGTCCCTAATCAACGACTAAGATTAGACCTGGCTTGATCCATGACTTTTGGACTATTCTAACACAGTTTTATCTTAATTCACATTAATATTTCCCTAAGTTTAGACTTAGGGACTCCATTAAAAATATTAATTACTTTAATATCTCCCATATTGTTTAGAATTTGCCCAAACCCTTTCTAGGTATTGGAGATCTCATGTGCCTTAGCCTCTCCACCAATTTTCGTGGCTAGAGCACATCCGATGCTACCCCAAATCAACACTCCCTTCTTGGCGAGGACTATGCCCTAGCAATACTCCTCACTGAGTATTACCCTGATCATCCGGCATCGATCCCTGTGCTGGTGCTAGGCCTGTTGCCCATCATCTGCACTGTTGCACCCTGTATTACTACCCATGGCCCTACCACTGCCATTGTTGCATCCGTACTTCAACTCCCTCTGTGTCCATGTTGCTGCCCATGGCCCTGCCACTGCCACTACTGCATCTGCACTACAACCCCTCTCAGCATGTTGCATCGCGCTGCCCATAGCACTACCACTGCTAACTGTTGCACTACAACTCAGTTACTGAGAAGTAATTAACTGATCTCCCGACTCTGACATCTCCGTCAGGCTAGAGACACTCATGATGTTGAAGCTCCCTTTGTCGTTGACAAGTGCTCCCTCTCTAACCTCTGCGCCATTGCAACTACTCCATGCATCTCGCACCATCGCACACCTCTTTGTGCCATCCTGCATTGGTGCAACACTATCGTGCTTCTTGCACTGTTGCGTCACGTTGTCCTGGGAATCCTACACTATAGCTCCCTTTGTCGCTCCATTCACATCCGTTTCTAATGACATCCGCCAACATTATTACTCTTCTTCGGGGCTCCCATAGAAAGGTCTAATCCAAGATGCCGGGTACCTCGAGGATCCTGCCCCTCATCACCTGTAGTCTGTCTGGCTACAGCTCGATGTCTCCCCACTTCTTCTGAAGTGGCATATGAGCAATCATGGCACAATCATCGTGTGTCTCCACTTCCTTCTATGCCCTTTTTGGCACTGCCTTGGTTTCGGAGGCCTCTCCCTTACTCTTTTTCCTTGGACACTGGGTCACATAATGACCCAGCTCCCCACAGTGGAAGCATTTGACCTTGAAGAGGTCTTTCTTTCGTTTCTCCTGCTTTCCCTCAGATGCTAGGGCAACATCTTCCTCCTCCTCCTCCTTGATTCTGATCCCCTTGCCGCTGCTTCTCCCCTTGCTCAGCCTTCTGATCTCTTCTTGGCGAAGAGCATCCCACATTTCCTCCCAATCTAGAAGGGTCGCCCTGACCAGTATGCTCTGGACAAACACCTCCCAATGTTTTGAGACTGCGTTTAGGGCTATTCTCACCATCAATTCTGGATCTGGTGTTGCCCCTATGGAAGTTAGTTGATCCCGAATCTCCTTCAATCGACCGAGGAATGGGTCAATCTATTCTCCCTTCTTCATCTGGTATGATCGCAGTTGATTTTCTAGTAGCATCTTCCTCTGCATGGAAGTATGCTGATACAACTTGGTCAGGGCCTCCTACATCTTCTGTGTCGTGTTCTTCTCGGCAATATGTGGTACTATATGATCCTTGACCCTGTAAAGGACGATACTCTTAGCCCTTGCCATAGCATCCTCGTACCTGTCGTTATCAGTCGGGCCAACTGGGATAGCTATCATCCTCAAGGCGAAGTGCTTGACACAATTCCTGTCTAGTACGAATAAGATTCTGACCTTCTAGACTACGAAGTTTGAGGCTCCGTACACTATGTCTCGGTCTCTTACTCCGTATAGTGCCATTTCGCTGCTCCTCTACATCCCTCCTGGAAGTTCTTGGTATGACTCCTCTAAGCCTTGAATTCCCTCCTGGAAACCCTTCTACCAATGTCGAGATGCCCCTCTCCATCATCTGTGCAATTGCAACACTGGTCTGGATTCCTTGGCTAGAAATCCACCTCGACAGCAACTCCCTCTACCTTGGTCTTGCCCTGTTAGGCACTGTTCTGACTACAGTACCCCACCAGCTCCACTTTGCAACTTACCCACAGCCTCCTAAACCCCAGCAAACTGAAGGTTAGAGCTCCTAGGCTCTGAGCAATCTCGGCACTGGCAAATCAACCTCCTCAGCCAATTGCGTCAGACCTCCTAGCCTCTGCGTGAGCCTGCATTCCCTCAGCCTCTGTGCTGCCTCTTCCTGGCTCAATCTTGATGATGCAAGCACTGCATCACCCCTTCCTTGTTGCTACTCTGCTAGGAACAGCTTCTATCACTCGGGACAGTTGTTTTCTGCTGCTACTGCTCTGTTCGGTTGATGTCCTCAATTCTCCTATGATCTGCAACCACCTTCTCATACCATGTTGGAATTTCTAAGTCTAACTGTTAAAAAACCTTCATGTACTTTCTGATTTATTCCTTCCTACTTGTTTTGATTGATTAACAAGTTATTTACAAAGTAAATACTGAAAATAAACACAAGTACATGCTCAACACATTACAAATCATCAACTTAAGGAAACAAAAACAAGCACACAAATGACACCGTTATTTTTGGACTAATATCCCCGAAAAAACCCAATGCGGGAAAACCGATGCAGCTATCTGAGGGTTTGATTTATTAAGCAGTTTTAGAATACAATCTGAATGCCAAATCTGGCTCACCCAACAGAGAATAATCTCGACAGTAGTATCTCTCTACTCAGAAGCAGATATTCCGACTAAAACCCTGGATAAACACTCTGCCAGCTTCACAACTCCAATCTGCCCCACGAAACCCCGGCGTCAGCCTCTAGGGCCTGCGTCAACTCTTTCTGGCCCAGCATTAGCCCAGCATCACTCTGGCTTGGCCTGAGTCAATCCTCTACCCCTCTATGTCACTCATGTTGGCCCTCTGAGGCATTGCGCAGCTCCTGGCTACCTCTACGTGAGCCTTGCCTGGCTCCGCGTGAACCCTTGGCTGGTTCTGCCTCCCTCTCTCTAGCTACTGCGTTGATCCTCCCGGTGCTATCTCTACCTCTCTGCTTCTGTATTCTCTGCCCCTCAACTGCAACTCTGATCACTCTCTCAACTTTCTCAGCAAACCCAACCCCAGAAAGTCGAAATCTTGATCTCTTGGTGTGTCCTCCAAGTGACCCTCAACCCCCTCTTATACTTTTCTCGTTGACAATTCAACAGCCAAAATTAAGTCCCTAATCAACGGCTAAGATTAGATCTGGCTTGATTCATGACTTTTGGACCATTCTAACACAGTTTTATATTAATTCACATTAATATTTTATTTTCCCTAAGTTTAGACTTAAGGACTCTATTAAAAATATTAATTATTTTAATATTTCCCAAACCGTTTAGAATCTGCCTAAACCCTTTCTATGTATTGGAGATCTCATGTGCCTTAGCCTCTCCACCAATTTTCGTGGCTAGAGCACATCCTATGCTACCCCAAACCAACAGTTGAATGAATTATGGCATAGGAGAATGGGACATCTACACCATGGAGCACTCAAGATGCTCATAGAAACAGTAACAGGGGTTCCATAATTTGGCACGGAACACGGTGATGTGTTCATAGGATGCGTACTTGGGAAGTATGCTAAGGCGGAATTTCCAAAAAGTGACAACAAAGTAGATGGCGTGTTAGGACTTATACATTCAGATATTTGCAGCCCAATATCCACTAGAGCTCTCAGCAATGCCGAATACTTCTTCACCTTTATTGATGACCATTCCAGGAAAACCTGGATCTACTTCTTGAAGACCAAAGATGAGGTCTTCGATCATTTCAAAGAGTTTAAGGCTCTCATAGAGAATGTGATATGGAAGAAGATCAAGGTGCTTCGCTCAGATAATGGTGGAGAATATATTGATAAAGACTTCACAGATTTTTGTGTGAAGGAAGGCATCAAGAGAGAATGGACAGCTCCATATAATCCACAGCAGAATGGGGTAGCGGAGCAGGAAAATAGAACCATAGTTGGGGCTGAAAAGCTATGTTATATGACCAGGATTTACCCAGATTTCTATGGGTAGAGACATATAACATGACACTATATATTAGGAACAAGACTCCTCATAGAGCAATGTGGAAGAAAATGCTAGAAGGAGTCTTCACATGGAAAAAGCTAGAAGTTAGTCACTTCAGGATTTTTCGCAGCATTTCTTATTGCCACATGCCAGATGAAAAGTATATCAAATTGAATCAGACTGCAGAGAAGGGGTTCTTCGTTGGGTATAGCGAAACCTCAAAGGCATACAAGATCTACATATCTAGTAATAGGAAGATTGTGGTGAGGGAAACGTGAAGTTCATGGAAGATCAAGCTTTCAAGAGATCTCGTGAGATGCCTGTAGGTGATCAAAATCAGTCAGCAGAAGCTCCATTGATCCAATAGTAGGGGCAGCCAGTGGGAAATGCAGGAGGACAGTCACAAGGATCGAGTATTGTGACCAGTACTAGTATTTCCTCAGGTGCAGGAAATCTGGGGAGTTCTCAACAGACGGAGCAGCAGAGGCAAGATGATGAGGAGTTGGTTGAACCTCCCACCACTAGTGGTCGAGCAAGCAGAGAGGTTTGTCAGACATTGAGAGATGCAAAGGAGTTTATTGGAACTCCTAGAATGAACAAAAGACAGCGCAGACAACGTGACAGGTAGCAAGCATGTAATGTCCCAAATGAAATAAATTCGGAACAAACACTTCACATAAAAAAATTTCTTCAAATTCTAACTCAAAATTTCTTCAAATTAAAATTCCAATCATAAACAGAAGATTGTCATGTAAAATTTAACAACTAGAGCACTGCAATCCCATAACACATTGAACAAGAAAATTATCATAATTTATTATAATAGATACACTAGGGTTACATGCATATACAACCCAAATAGCTGAGATGAAAAGTTGGCCTCCAAGATAATCTGTTGCACCGCTATCCTAGCCCTCCAAACTGAACTGAACTACACTATTGACCTCTCATGTGAATTATGGATGAATTCACCAAGGGGAGATGGGTACTCGCCCAATCTCACTGAGTCACCCGAGAGTTTCCGTCCTAGGGCTACCAATGGAGTAGAGAACAAGGTTCTCAACCTCTCATACAAGAAACAATATCAAGTCCAAGATCTCTCCAAATGACCTCCTCCTCTTTTATAGATCTGATGGATAGATCCCCAAACCTCTAGAAGCATCTTATTTTATTATTTTATTATTATTCTAGAAGCTCCTCCATTGACTTTATCTTAAGTGACCTTTTATTTTTATTTATTTCCTCCAAATAATAATTTTTCCTTAATTAAATGACTAATTAAAGTCATTTTTTAATAAAGGAAAGTGGTAAATCGCCCACCATACTCTCTTCGGCCACTGGAAGTCACTTCTCAGTATCCCATCCTGTAGATCTTCTCATTCTGGTTCCAACGAGCTCTTACACTAAGGTGTTCTGTCAAATATTCCTCTCGGGGTGCCACCTTGAGTGTAATTAATTAAGTTATGCCCAATAATAACCCTGTTTTACGGGAGTTATCAGAAGGTCATGGAACCAAAAACAAGATGTGTGGAACTGCTCATGATGATGAATATGCTAAGTGAATGCCATCGAACGCCATAAAGACTCCTCAAAACTCCATCGAGACCCCTGATGACATAAACCTACTCCACTAACCTCGCCATCCCCTGCCCTAGGAATCCACCCTGGTTGTACTATGGAGAAAAATAAAATGGGTACATTATATTCCTCTCGCCCCAAGATTGCTTGCTCTCGAGCAATCCAAATCTGTGGCCAAACGCAACTGAAACTCAATGCCCGAATCCCATATGAACCATTGGGTGATGTTCTGTTCCTGTGTCAAACCACCATGAACGGACCCCTCCATGCCCAGATCCCAAACCAATCTCTGACTAAACCTGTCATCAACAAATCCTCTTGGATCCCAATGCCACCAAGAACAAGTATCAAGGCTCCAAGGCTCCTACTATGCAATACCTCCAACAAATGTCACATGGTTCGGGTTCGAATTCAGGTTCGGCAATGCTTAGATTCAGTTCGAGTTCGAATTTTTTGATGGGGCTCGAATAAGGTTCGCCATTAGGTTCGTCTATAGACATTTTCTATATGTATAGATATATTAACTTGAAAATGAAATATGGAATAAAATTGTAAGAAATCGGCATCAATAAAAAAATGTTATACAAGCTTGAGTTGTGACATGAGGTTATGAGTTTTGATCTGTGGACTTGGTTAATGGCCATGAGGTTCGATGAGGTTCCCAGAACCTCAAAATCTTTTTAAGGTTCGTCAAAATTCGAAACTCAAGGTTGAAGTTTGACGAACCTTGTGACATAGCCTCCAACCATAAATGTTGCTCCTCCATCGCATACCAACTCATCACCTCTCTCCAATCCAACCCTTGGCATAGACCAAGGTCAATCTCATCCTGCTGATGTTGTGCTGAAATACTGATGAGTGGCCAGCCTACATCCTGTTGCCAACTGAAGCATGTAATATCCCTCACCTCTAAGGGCTCCTGCAATACAATGCTTCTGACTAAAAATGATACTCCATCAATATGGTACCAACTCATGATCTCTCGCCAATCCAATGCATGGACACCTGTGTAAGGAACAAGTCTACTAGGTTGATATGGGTCCCTGCTCAACTGATGATGCTCTATCTGGTTAATCAACTAGATCTGTCTAAGGAAACCCGCCCCTTGCTCTATAATAGGCAAAAGTGGGCAAGATGTGCTACAAGCCCTATCTATGTACTCCTGGAGAGGAATGCCCTCTGAAAGTACTGCAATTTTGCCAGCGACCTGTGCAAGAACCTACACCTCATCAGAGAATTGGCCCAAAAATGGATGCACCACCATCTCTAAAAGATCCACCCTCATCTGGCTAAAAACTCCACACTCATCCAATCTACCAACCTCCTACAAAACTATCTCGTCAAACCCTCGCTCCTAAGGATATATGTCTGCAAATATTGCCTCCCTGCTAGTTGTCTGTACATCTGTCTGCTCCTCATCAATGGCTGACCCCAAGGGTGGCTTCTCATCCTCCACCATCACCCACTCAATATGAACCTCCAACTGGCTCTCCCCAGAAGGCTCATCATGCATACCGCGCACATCATCCTCCTCAATTGACTCATGCTCCACCATATGTTGTGCTCATGCTGAATCACCACTGGTGACTCATCATCTTGAATGTCACCCATAGGGTCCACTGACTGCTCATCATATGAATCTGGCCTGTTGTCAACGACTCTACATGACTCATGCTCCTCGAAGGCGTCCTCGTATGAACCCATGGACTCGTCCAAAGAAGAATCCTCACCCTGAAGGTCAGAAGGAATCTCCACCTACTCTACCTCTGTCATCTCCTCAGTGTCACTCAAGCATGAGTGGTCAGGTCCCCTAAAGCTAAAGCAAAATCCCTTCCTTCTCAGCTCATTCCTACTGCATGATCCACCAAACCTAAGTAGCTCCTCCCTCGTCAACTATCTCCTGAACAACACAACGTTTTGCTCAACCAACCTTTCGGCTAGCTCATAAATAGTAGGTGAGACTAGCGGCTCTCTCCTCCAGACAGACAACAATCAAGAGTGCAGCTCCCAACAAATGGCATCACGGCCTCTCATACATGATGATAAGATGGACTGCATGTGTGTTATGACCGTGTCAAGATGATGTTTCCTAATGCTAAAGAAGCATTGGAACATCTGCAAGATCAAACCATCACACTCTAGATCAAACATGATTTCATAAGTCCTAGTCATGGCCATAACTACTAAAATCTCAAGCTTCTTCCCAAAGGTAGAGCCTACACTGTTGTCCAAGTCTCAAAAAGTTTCTATCACCAATCTGAAAACTCTCCTCATAACATCATTATTGTTAGAGCTATAGGGGCGATTAGTCTTATGATGTTACTAAGACAAGATACAACCAGAAGTCTAACCCCTTCACAAGGTTCCTCCAAGAACTTCTGTTGTATGAGAGCAAGCATAGCTGGTTTTAAAGCCCAAATTAGTTTATTCCCTTCTAACTGGCTCACTTTGGAAAGAAGTGCATCTAGTTCATCAAGTTTGAAAAGAATTTTTCATGTGACCCTCATGTGCTTCAAATTTGTCCCAAGAGCAAAAATTTTGTGTCCTATTTCCTACCCCTCTTACACATCTCTTGGTTGTTCTTTCTGAAGACTGGCATAGAGCCCCTTTGAGAAGGGTCTACTGATTTCTGTTGTTGGTTTATTAATAGAGTTTATAAAGGTTTGATCCATGTCTAGTTGTTCAATGATGGTGAGTACATCAAACTGACTCCTACAAGATTAAATTGATATCACAACAGAAATATGACCAACTGACTCAATATACATATTTCTCACATGGCATTTGCCCATATTAATGCAATAGCACTAGCAATTATTACATAGTTCGGCTGACTTAGATCAGCGACATGAATTTGTCCTCACAGTGCAACAATACATAAAGGAGATCTTGATGGCATACCCCTCAACAATTCATATAGGATACAAGCAACAGAGTGCAATTTACTGACCCTTCTTGCTCAACATGATAAGTTACAAGGCTAATAGATCACTGAGATATACTAACTGCACAAAATTTTGAGGGAGCTAGGAAAAATAAACACTATACTCTATGGAATATTAATCAAACAAACTTGAACGTAGGTGATTTAACAAGGATTCCAGGATCATAATTAAATGTGCACCAACAAACTTCATTTCACGATATAGAACTTCAAATTTAGCATTAAAAAGTGCGCCTAAAAGAGAGACAGTTCCTTAAAAATCAATTACGCAGAAAACAACTTGAAGAGTAGAACCTGGTGGAAAGATGAACGTCACAAGAAATGTTCAAGCACATGTTGCAGCCTAGTAAAGGCAATGTCATTGTGTGTATGCGTAGTCTACAATTTTCACATGTTGGTCCAGCTCTTGAAAAGGGGTATTTTTCTCACCAGCGTTTACACCAGTTCCCCTTGACTTAACGTAACTTATACTCTGTCTCTCAAGCCCAACAAGCACCGCTCTATACTTTCTGTCACTGCACAAGTTTATGTCGTGCTTCATGCACACAGTAGCTACCAAAACACACTCTACCTCTGTGTCATCAAATTGGTGCACATGGTACTTTTGATCTCCTTCCCAATGCACTAGCATAGCACTGTAACTCTATCTAATGCACAGATTACTTTTGTTAAGCACTTCTCTGATCACCATCCTTCTACAGGTGTTCCAGGTCTGATTTCATAATATACGCTACCCAGTGGTGAATACTCAGGAATTCTCTTGTGATGACATTAGCATCCCCACGTAGAACTTAAAACAGTCCTAGTATCATTAACAATCCCTTCATCGAATGGCCACGAGGTAGCATGTGGTCCCACAGGTAAGCTACAGCCACATTGGTGTACCTAGAGATGGTCTTTGTCCTCTTCAATCAGCCCTTCAAAACACGTAAACTTGCTTGGGAATTCTCATCCCCAACGTAACTAAAGTTTGTTGTCTGTGGCAGACTTCACCCCAACAGTTCATAGGCACTTGACTTAAGCAATACGCAGCCCAGGAGAAAGGAAAACTCGGTCGATTGTGAGTTATGCTTCAGAACTTCGACTAGTTGTTACAGTTGCCTCAAGGATGGGTAAATCGAATCATTGAACCCTTAAATTAACTTCCATAGTGAGAACAGTCCCTCAAAATTTCATACTCGGCCTCCTTTATAATTCGTTCCGATTTGGAGATGGGTTCGGCCTGCACAACTGGACAAAATTCGCATTTAGCAGTGGGAATCAATATGGTTTCACTCCTTGTAAAATAATTTGGCCAACTTTGCCGCATTCACAGAATTTTTGGCCTGGATAAATTTTGGTGGATGCGCTGGCAATAATAAACAAGATCTGTTCTCCACCAAGACATTCAACCTTTCCACATTGATAATTTTGGCCCCACCATAAATTAATAAAAGAATTTAACTTTAGTATTGTACCACGGCCCCCTTTTTTTAAATTTGCTTCCATTCCACTCCTTCTGCCACTATGTCAAAGCGACTCGGCCCATGTTCTGCCGACAAACTTCTTAACATCGTATGGCCCTAGAACTTGCTCAATCAAAGAGGTAACTTCGGCGGCGGGGAGCCCATGCAGGCATCTCAGCTTTAGGAAGAAACTCAGGTTTTGATTAATATTGAATCCCAGCTGCTACCAATCAGAGAAAAATTACGCCCGAAGAAAATTGCATTCGGTCTAGATTATGAGTTGGAATTCGTCCTTTGACCCTTTGAATCGAACCATGCCTCTCCACCTACATCGAATCTTTCCAATCGCATCATAACTTGGACATACACACATCAATATTGACTCTAAACCGGTGGCTTCAAGGGCGGCTTCATCTTTGACAATGTGAATCCTTATCTGAGCGGCAAGTGAAAGAGACACGCCCCCTTCCACATTCCTCCAACCGCGTCGTCACCGGATCGTCCAATGCACAGCCCCCAATTCCATGATGTCAATTGCACTACAGGAAAATAGGTTTTACTTGCACCGGCAGAGGAAAGGAGAAAAATCTGGCTTCTATTATATTTACAGCCTAGTGATACATATTTGCTTTCTGCCTTCTAAAATTCGACTAGCATCAAGAAATCAACAACCATATTTTGGCCAACAATACTTTGGCCCTTTGACCATAGATTTGGCCTTCTCAGAATTTGACTCCAACCAGATACCTTGATCTGCATAAAACCCTCAAGCTGAGCCAAGACCAAGGCTCTGATACCATTGTAATGTCCCAAATGAAATAAATTTGAAACAAACACTTCACATAGAAAAAAATCTTCAAATTCTAACTCGAAATTTCTTCAGATTAGAATTCCATTCATAAATAGAAGATTGCCATGTAAAATTTAACAACTAGAGCACTGCAATCCCATAACACACTGAACAAGAAAATTATCAGCATTTATTATAATAGATAAACTGGGGTTACATGCATATACAACCCAAATCGCTGAAATGAAAAGTTGGCCTCCAATATAGTCTATTGTACCGCTATACTGGCCCCTCCAAACTGAACTGAACTACACTGTTGAGCTCTCAGCCTCTCTTGTGAATTCTGGATGAATTCACCAAGGGGAGATGGGTACTTGCCCAATCTCACTGAATCACCCGTGGGTTTCTGTCCTGGGGCTACCAATGGAGTAGAGAACCAAGTTCTCAACCTCTCATACAAAAAACAATATCAAATCCAAGATGTCTCCAAATGACCTCCTCCTCCTCTTTTATAGATATGATGGATAGATCTCTAAGCATCTAGAAGCATCTTATTTTATTGTTATTTATTATTCTAAAAGCTCCTCCATTGACTTTATCTTAAGTGACCTTTTTTATTTTTATTTTATTTCACTTAAGTCACTTTTGGCTCATTTCCTCCAATTAATTATTTTTCCTTAATTAAATGACAAATTAAAGTCATTTTTTAATTAAGAAAAGTAGTAAATTGCCCATCATACTCTCTTCAACCATTAAAAGTCACTTCTCAGCATCCCATCCTATAGATCTTCTCATTCTGGTTCCAACAAGCTATCACACTAAGGTCTTTTGTCAAATATTCCTCTCAGGATGCCACCTTGAGCGTAATTAATTAAGTTATGCCCAATAATAACCCTGTTTTACCGGAGTTATCAGAAAGTCGTGGAAGCAAAAACAAGATGTGTGAAACTGCTCATGATGATGAATATGCTAAGCAAATGCCATCGAACCCCATAAAAACTCCTCAAAACTCCATCGGGACCACTGATGACATAAACTTGCTCCACTGACCTGGCCATCCCCTGCCCTGGAAATCCACCCTAGTTGTACTATGGAGAAAAATAAAAATGGGGACATTACAATGCATTGGTGGCTCAAGTTGTAGAACCTTCCAACTTTCAGGATGCTGCACAACATCATGTGTAGGTAGACACCATGGTAGAAGAGTATAGCTCTATCATGACAAATGATGTTTGGGAGGTAGTGCCAAGGCCGGAAGACAGGTCAGTTGTAGGAAAAGTATGAGGCTAGGTTTATGGCAAAGGGGCATTCACCGAAAGGAGGGATAGATTATGAGGAAACCTTTGCCCCAATTGCCAAATACACTTCTATCTGGTCAGTTATATATTAGTTTTTGTAGCATCGAATGTGTTCTAGCCACGAAATTTTGTGTAGAGGCTAGAGTACATGAGATCTCCAAAACCCAGAAATTGTTTCTGGAAATTCCATCTAGAAGTGTCTTAATTAAATTATTAACCTATTTTTAAATATTTCCTAAATCTAAATTTAGGGAATATGGTTAATTAATCAGTATTAATTGGGATAAGGTGAGAAACATCTAGAAACTCACATAGATTGATCCAAAAATGATCCTAGCCATTTATTAAGTTTTGATCTTGGTCATTGGTGCTCCAACAATGGATTATACAAGAAATTCAATGTGGTGGTGGAGATCATCCGAGTGCAGATACTCAGTTGCCCAGGCAGTTCGATTTTCTCATTAGCAGCAACTCAGCAGAGAAGATAGAGCCACAGGGTGAGTAGCAAGAGGAAGAGAAGAGCATCAACATTCTGGGAGGAAGTTTTCAGTTCCCGAAGGAGTCGAAGGAAGGAAGGCTGAAATCTTCAGAGGGCCAACATAGGGACTGCAGAGAGGTCAGGGAAGTTAGTTCGAAGGCAGAAAATAGTTATGGGGTGAGAAAAATTCTCAAAATATTTTTGCCAGTGTTTTTTTCAGATTAGATTACCAGTTGGGCATCTAAATTATTGTATTCATAATTGTTGTTGAACATTAATAATAAAACCCTCATCTGTTGCACCGGTTTTCCCAAGTTGGGTTTTTCCACGGACAATTGTCCAAAAATAACTGTGTCAATTTTACTATTCAAGTAAATCATAACACAATGATGAAGAACATGGAAGTTCGACAGATTTGTCTTCAGAATAGATTGTTAGCCATGGAGGAAAGTGATGCCAAGGAAATCAATGCTATGAAGGTTGAACACTCTAACAAGATTGATGCCATCAGGATTGAAAAGACCACTCTTTAGATAAGCTGCAAATGATGAGAAACGCGCAAGTTCAGAGAATTCAGGTTAGATCAAAGCACAAATGGTTTTTCATGACTCACAGATCCCCCGATCCACCGAAGCATTTCCCATTCATCGCAAGGAGGTCGTTTTTCCCATTAAGGACAAGTTGACTTTGGTTAAGGAAGACCAAACTTATGTATCACCATTAACAGAGTATATTCAGAATAGGATTAGGCATACTTCAAATTCTTCAGATCTTTCTTCCAAACATCTTCAAGATCAGGGCAGGAAATCTATAGTGGTCTCATTGTTGACATCATAACCCACCCAAAAGAAGAGCAAAAAGTAGAAAAGCAAAAGGAAGCGATTTGATGCATCTGATGGCCGAGAGCAACTCGATTTTTGGATAAGACAAAGTCCTACGATATGCAAGATTGGCATGGCACATATGAAAAAAACACCTACAGATTTGGCAGAAAGTAGGCAAATGCTCATTATGCACTATATTGAACACATTTGATGCCACAGAGCATCCTTTGTATTGTATCTCTAACCCTACACCCTGTTATTTCAGTATTTCATTTTCTAGTTAGATTAGATTTACATTTCATGTTAGCTTTACAGTTAATGGTAAAGGAGCTTCTATTTTCCTGTGCTTAATGTTATATGATGATTTTTGGATGGACGCTACTTATGTAATCTTTGTGTTGATTGGCTGCAGATTTTGGATTCTCGCATTCCTCCGATGAAGCAACGTGTCCCCAAGTAGAGCCAGATGTTGACCACTCGGTGTCAACGACCCCATAGTAGTTCATCCCTTTTTTCGCAAAAGGGATCTATCATGTTCGAGTGTTCGCGCCTTTAGATTTCATCATCAACCAACAGTTTTGTTAAAGATGTAAACCCATTTTACATGGTTATAATGTAAATGATCTTAGAAAGACCATCATGTATGTAACAACCTAGGTAAGCATGGTATTTTGATGATGATTTCTAGCTTAGGAGGTTTTTTGTTTCACTGATTCATCTGTCTCTAGACACAAATGATCGACAGAGTTTTTCCCTCCAACCTCACCCCAAAGCTAGGGTGGATTTTGTCGTCAAAATAATAAGTACTAATACTTTTCTTTATCGAGCCTTTGTAAAAGTAATTTAAGAATAATCCTAGCTAATTAGCTGATTATTTTATTACAGATTACTTGGTTTACTAGATCATATTTTGTGTCGCAGAAATGGGTAAACGTTGAGGATCTATAGCGAACAGGTGTTCCCCCTTCATGTATTAAATTGTAAAATCTTCATGTAAAAAAAATATTTAGTGAATGGTCCCTCATAGTTAGACACCATGGCTAAATATTAAAAGGTTGGAAAAATTATTAAACCCCTCATTAGTCAATTGATTAAATTTTTTGGCAAAATTAAAATTAATCCTAAGCCAAAAATTTAATTAATTTTGTGTCTTAGGTAAAATTAAATTCTCCAATGGTGAAATTCGTGGGTTTTAAAGAAATTAATTTTTGGAGGTCCCTGGCCAAGGGAATATTAAGGAAATCAAGAAATTTTGGACCCTTGGGCCTTGGTGATTGAATCAAAATAAAATTTGAGGAAATTAACTCAAAACCATTAATTTTGAATTAATTAAAAATCAATTAAATGATAAATTCGATTTTTCCTCGAAAATTAATAATTTCAATGGTGATGATTAGAGATTAATTAAATATTTTTGAACAGATGAGATTAATTTGACAGGGATCAAGCCAACTAGCTATTGGAGATTTTACCTATAAATTAGAGGTCAGTGCCAGTCTGTCTTTTCATCCGATCTTTGAATCATGTACTAAGCTCTTGAGCTCTCTTGTATACTTTTTTTGAACTTAATGCAAAAGTCTTTGGTGTTTCAACGTGCGGTGGTGTTCCTCTCCATGAATTTATGGTAACATTGTTTTAATTTCTATTTAATGTTATGTGAAAACTATCAATCAATAGCTCTCTTAGAATAATCTAAATACAGGTACCTTATTCAGTTTGTTGGATCTAGGATAACATTTTTAATTTTGATCGAAGTAGCAGGTATCTCTATTTCTTCAAAATTTCATTGTTAATATGTTTCTCTACTTGGTCTGATGGTTGATCTAGTGTTTGCAGGAAATCTCTATGGTTTTTGCTGAGCGTTTGGGGATAGTCCTTGGTTGGACCAGCCAACTCTCAGCATATATTTTCTGAAGAGCCTACCTCATATAAGCTCTGGGACTTATCTTAAGATTAAATTTTTTTCTGCATGGTATTTTTTGGGCTAGTACCTCTCGAAATTTTCAAAAAAAAATGGAAAAATTGATAGATCTGGCTATTGAGAGCTTTAGATTATCGGATCTGGGAGCAGAGTTGGACTCATACTCCTCAGATCTGATAGATCTACAACCCTTGTGCATAGATCTGTAAAAAATTTAAAAAAATTATATAGATCTGAAAATTTTTCTAACTTGGGTTTCTGGAGTTTTATTTATTTTTGTATATCTGGGTTCTGGGTATTTTTGTTTTCGTTTTTGCAGGTGCAGATCTGAAAGAGAAGTTTAATTTGAAGCCAGATCTAGACCCTCGAGGGCCAGATCTGGCCTCAATATCATTTTGCAAGGACATTATTTAAAATTACTTTCAGTCTAAGGGTTTCAAAATTTAGATCTAGGGATTTCATGAGTTTTCTTGAGAGGAAATTTGGAGCAAGAATATATCATTTTAAAATATAAATTTCTGGAAAAAAAATTAAGGTTGTTGGGCTACAGTTTGCTTCCCTGAAGCCCTTTAAAATTTCATTGCTCCCTCTGTCTATGTTTTCCTTTCTTTTCTCTGAAATTGCTCCTCTTTTATGCTGCAATTTGTCTCCTCTTCAAATTTTCCATTTTGTTTTTTTTGTCTGCATTTTTTCCTTTTCGTTGTTGGCTGCCTCGTCCTTCATCATTCTCGACTCTCCTTTCTTCTGCTCGCAGAAGCCTCCCCTTGTTGTGTCCTCTCCATTCACGTCCTTCATCCTCTTGCTCTGCGTGATGCCCTCCTCTTCGCATCTCCTCCTTTCCCTATCGCAGTCTTGTTGTCTGTCTGCGTGCCCTCCTTTCCTCAGCCCGCATCCTCCTTTCCTCCTTACATTCGCAACATCATTCTTCCTCGACGCCCTTCTTGCTGCTCCACGTGCGTCTCTTCCTCGAAGCCTTTCCCTGTGACCTGTGTTCAAGCTCACTCCCTCTGTCGCTGCCTATATCTTCCCTCCTTTGCTGCCTAAGCCCTTTTCCTCTCTCCCTCATTGCCGCCATCGACTTGCAAAGCCAAACATTCGATTTCATTTTTTTTCTTTTACCTTTGTTTTAGTTTGGTTAGGGTTAGGTTTTTCATAACATACAAATTCGATTTTTTTTATTAGTTGCTTTTAATTTTATTTTTTTTAATTAAAAAAGAAAACTATAAAAAAAAATAATAATAATAATTTTAATTTTGTAAAAGTGTTACTATGATTTCTTTTTTAGAAATCGAAATTTTCTTTTTATTTGCTTGTTTTTCCTTTTGGTTTTGATTTTTTTATGACATTTTGATTTTGAAAATAAAAATTTAAAAAGAAAAATCGATTTCCATAGTTTTTTATGTGACTTTGATGTTTCTAAAGAATTGAATCCAAGGAGAACTTTGTGCTCTCACATTAAAATTTTAAATTTTTATGTGGCCTTTGGCCCATTAAAAATTTAATTCACTAAGCCTTTGATTTTTTACATTTTTCACATTAAAAAACTTAATTAATCATTCGCCATATTAAAATCATCATTCATGAGCCTTAGCACATTAAAACTGCCAAGGGAATAATTAAATTTTTAATCTAAAGTTCTTTCTTGGGGTTTTTGTGTGAGGGGTTTAGGACTTTAAAATTTTAAAGGGAAAAACCCTATGGTGGTAAAAAAAAAAATCTCTATAGTCAAAATACATTTAAATATTTTTTAATCATCTATAAAGTTGACTATAGGAAAACATGAAATGTCTCTGGGTTGGGGTCATTAAAAAAAATCATTTTTACGGAATCATTTTAAGTGTTTAGCATTTGAATTTCAAGGTTTTTAATGGTATTTAATTTCGAAATTTAATTGCTAGAGTCTTTTGCATGCTAAGGTTTTGAGCATTTTCTTATGTTTGACATCTATCGAGATTGCTTGTCGTTGAAGTCAATTCTAAGTGTGGTTTAATTACTTGAATTATTGGATATTTATTGCATATTTCTTGGTGAATTTTTCAAGTAATTATTAAGTACTCTTTCATAGAATTATGGTAAATTGCATATCTTTCGAGTATTTCTGAAAATCCATTGGCATTGATATTAAATTATGAAGAAGCTTTCGTTCTCTTTGAGCTATAATTGTATTAAAAAGATTTGAAGTAAGCTTGTGGCTTAGTTGTGATATTGCTAAGAGTTTATCTTTCAATCTTTGTCTAATGAAGTGAACATTTCATTTTGGTGATTAAGAGCTTTGATAGATCACGACATAAGCGCTTCTAATCCTCAAATCTAACTTCATCTCATCTTCTAATCATCTCGTGCATTTGCATATTAAGTTAGTTCTACATAACTAAAATTTACTTGCAAGCATAAGCTTGGTCGATAAAGAGATAGGTACCCGTCCATATTTGCTTGAGAACTTTGCTTTTAATAGTACTTAAAATGGTGACCTTGCAGTCGTTAGAGCCACAACTCTCTGCAGCGCCGAAGGCACCGAGTAAGATTTTCAGGTGAGGTATCGTTAATCACACCTTAGTGTACTACACTTTATCTTCTCTTTGCTAATTACTACGAAATCAAAGTCAATATAAAAAGGATCAAAGGGTTAAAACTTAGATCGGCATTTAACTAAAATTGACCAAGATTCCTGCATCTCACATTAGTTTTAGGATCTGCATTTCATATAAGATAGTTATTCATCCAAGCAATAGTTGCTAATCAATTACTTGGTCCTAAATTTCCTAGCAAGATTGTTGACTCCATAAAGCACTGGAACCAATCGTTTAAATCTAATCAAATCCTATAAGTCTTGCTAAACTTTAATCTATTAATGTAAAAATAATAAATATAGATAATAAATAATAATCATAATAATATGTAATTAAATAATAATTAGTTAAACAAAGAGGCATGTCTCTATAGACATGACTCTTCGTGAAAGGGTACTTCCTGGCTATATATACAGGACCCTCACTCCCAATTGTATCATCATTCTTACTCGTAAATTTTAATATATATTATTGTATCTGAATGGAGATCTTTATATTCCAAGTCTTTTGGAGTATTTAACTTGAAGAACGAACTTTATTTGTTCCATTGATATCAGAGTTGTTTGATCCTCTATCCGCTCAGCCACTGCACAGAGTCAGTCTGACCTAGGTCCTTGGCCATCGAAATTCGTCAACATCGTTGTCATTGAAACATTTCGCTACTACAATTTGGGGTTTCTCTGTATCACCATTTAGGCCTTTGGCGATTTGATAAAAAAAAACACAAAAGGAAAAATAAGGAATTAAAAAAAAATCAAAATTTGAAATATAAAGTCAAAAATAAAAAAAAATTATTAGAAAAAAATAATATAGTACGATGTAAATTTTGAAGGAGAATATTCATATATATAAAAAAAGGTTCTACATTATTGCTAAAAAGTGCAATAAGAAGAGGAAGAGTAGATAATATTATCTTGATTCTTCATTAAGTGGTTTACAAGCTCGTGGTATTAGTAACCTATGGTAAAATCCCATGGTATTTTCAAGGTAAAAGAAGAACTAAAGGAATACAAAATCTCTTTATGTGAATGTTAATTTTTACTTTTACATGGAAAAAATTAACCGAGTCAAAGGAACATAAGTGGACATATATTTTATATTATACCCCAAAGAGATCAATAACCACATTTCACTAGGGTTGTAACTTTTCAAAAATAAAAAGAAAAGATTATAAATAAAAGATATATAAAGAGACGTTTTATATTATAAAGGGTATTTTGAAGAAAGTTCAAGTCATAAAATTATTGAAAATATATACAAGTACAAAGCAAGTATTATTATAAAAGGTTACTTAAAAGATCCATATATTAAAGTTTATAAAGGGCTAACTCTAGAACTATAAAGAGACAAGGATAACAAGTTATAACAAAGGAAGAGTACTTTTTAAAAGCACTATAATAAATATAAGATTCAATTTAGTTAAATTGTGGAGCTATATTAACTTTTTTAAAGTGGGAAAAAAATATGTAATTCAGGAAAATAAAAGTTAAAGGAATTTATAAAGGTGTTCAAGTTTACCAAGTAATAGGGCACTTATTTTAAAGAAGAAATCCATTTTTGAAGAAAAAAGCGAATGGAGCCTAATTCGAAAATGATGAAGGAAGGATGATTTTCCTATAAGAATATTTTAATTACGCATCGCAAGTTAATTACATTACAAGGGACTATCCAAGGGGAAAAGTTAATATCGCCATTAGTACAAGCAACAACGAAAATTACATAAATATTAATATGGCAAATCTACTACTAATTTCAGATGCCAATGTAAGCGAAACAACAGATCCTTTTGAAAAGAAATATGAAATTAATGATTTACAAATAATAGTAGAGCATTATGAGAACATATCCCAATTTAGTGTTGTAAAAATGTATGACATAGAGGTTGACATAATTTTTGGTCAACCTTGGTTTTAAAGAATTGGGTGCGTTCATGTTAAACATGGAGAAAAAGAATTTGATGTTTTCTTATAAGGGAAAGATGATCACATTTCGAGACATGACAATAAATTCGAAATCGGTAATGTCCTCATCAGAAAACTTTAAAGATGTTACGAAATTAATACCTCGAAGGAATCAAAACTCAATATCGAAGAAGCAAAAAGAGCTTGGGAAGGCCATATCCAATAAAAACAACGAAAATTCTCATTTAAAAGATCATATCCAGAAACTACTTGCACAACTCAAAAAGTGTAAAACTAAGAAGCAAAAGTTAGAACAGGAAAAAGAAAGTTTTGACGAAAAGCTCAACGAAAGTTTATCAGAGAAAGAAGAGGAAAATTTACACTTAAAGAACCTTAATAAAAAAAATTATTAGAACAAATCAATTGTTTAAAGGATGAGAAGCTTGAATACCAAAATAAAGTTGACTCATGAAATGAGGAACTTTTACGTCTCAGAAGCCATAAAGAAAGTCTACTCACTCAAATTAATAAACCTAAGGATGATAAGACATCATTGAAAGACAAATTACAAGAACTTATCACGAAAGAAGTGTCAAAGTCTTCAATCCAAATGGAAGAAAGAGGAACAAATAACGATTCCATCAATATCATAACTCAAGAAGATGAGAAACCAAAGAAAGTTAAAACTTATGCAGATGTTGCAGTTCAAAAAATGGAAATTCCAAATGATGATGTCAGCTCAACAATGGCAGGACCTAAAGGAAATCAAGAAGCTGCCAAAACGATAAAGGAAAGTCCAACCAGAAGAACTATTTATCGACATTTGAATCACGAGCAAACTTTCCAATCAATCTATGTACTAGTATCACTTAGAACACAAGCAACAGATGTATGTTACAAAGAATATTGAAGTTTGTAAAATCCAGTCCTATGATAACTATTCGTCACAAAATTCCAATGATCAGAAGATTCCACAGAAGGTTAATTGAGGATAGTCATATCCTTCCTCTGTGCGACAATTTTATATGTCACTCCGAAGATCATATCAACTTGTATCGACAAAGATGACTGTCCCGAGTCGAGAAGACATTTGTAGCAAAAAAAGAGATCAAGGTTTTTCATCAACAAGCTTTGAGGACAAAGCTTTTTGAATGGGAAGGCAATTTTATGAACATAATTTATGTAAAAATAATAAAGATCGATAATAAATAATAATCATAATAATATGTTATTAAATAATAATTAGTTAAACAAAGAGGCATGTCTTTACAAACATGACTTTTGGTGAAAGGGTACTTCCTGGCTATATATACGAGACCCTCACTCTCAATTGTATCATCATTCTTACTCATACATTTTAATATATATTCTTGTATCTCAATGGAAATCTTTATATTCCAAGTCTTCTGGAGTATTTAACTTAAAGAACGAACTTTATTTGTTCCAAAGTACTTGGTCGCTTCACTGTGTCTTCCGAACTAGTTGGTTCCCAACTAGTTCTCCTTCATTCCATTTCCATAGGGTCTACCCCCCTTAGCCTGTTGTAGGGAGACAACTTAAACGGAGAGATTGGGGATCAGGGTGACAGCCCCCGATCTGAACCGTTGTCGCAGTGCCTAGATATTCTGTGCAACAACAGGAGGTTCATAGGAAGCATTTCGACGAAGACCCTATCTATGACACCGATGACAATGACATCAATAAGACCTTGGTCTTTCCTCACAATCCTGGGGTTGTAGTTGAGTCTCATGTGGACCCTTTCATCAACCCTTCTTGTGTTATCACTAGTAATGAGGAATCCTCCATCCCTCCTAAGTGTGATCATCCTGGGCAACCTACTTGTTGTGTTTTTCAATCTCATCAATCTTCATGTCCAAATAATCATGACCTTATAAAGCATGACATAAGTGATACAAACCATGATGGAAGTGATATTTTTGAGGTTGTCATCCATCAAAAGTTTATGAGTCTGATTGTTGACATCTTTATCTTTTGGTTACAGGAGAGGATCTCGTGGAGTAGATTACACACCTTTGTTCCCTCTTCTCCCATGATCCTCCATTTTCCCACCTCCCGCCCTGGTAACCCTCGATATGATTATTGCTATTGTTTCTCTTGGATTTGCTACATAAGTAATCATTGGGCAAAATGTTTTTATATTGATCTAGCGATGTCTTGGTTGCATTGGCTCTATGATTACACTTAGTACTTGCATGATGTAAGATGAATGTTAGGTAGGATGCATTACATGCTGATTTTTCTCATTAGAACTGACATCGTATGATATTATCACAATAGATTAGCTGCATTTAGATGAAAATTGCATTTGAAATTTTATTTATTAGTTAAATTTTAGTGGCCTAATATAAGCATGTGCAATGATGAGACGCCGTGAAAGCATGTTGCCCTGTGTGTTCAATTTGTCATATGTGCGGGTCTGCGGTATCAAGAGATTGTTGGTGTTCTCATGACCTCTCGTTTGAGTAGCTTTGGGCACCTTTTTGAGAGCTTTGTCCCAGTTGGAGTCAGATGTTACCCACTACCTGTAGGTAGTATGCATAGGAGAAAAAAATTCCTAGATGGTCCTCAGCGGGCAAACAACAGCCACCAGATAGCTCGATGTGCCATTATCTTTGCCACCTGAGCCAGCCATGTGGTCCATAGCCCATCTGTTATAATCGTATGTTTGAAGGTGGGCCTACCAACCCCGAAGGTATGGCTTTTCATTGGTATAGTTGAGTAATTTTCCTTACTTATCATGGACACTTTTAGGCATGAATTGGTGGGGGGATTTGGCAGAAAGAGTGGGCTAGGTCTGTACTCTTGCCTCTTTTGCGTAATTTGGTTGTTAGCCTTGTATCCTAGTCCCGTGGGATCTCCTTTACTGATTGTTAGCTCTAGGGTTGGCACTACATGGGAAATCTCGATGTTGGTTGCTTGGTCCTACTTCCCGACACAATATACATCACCCCCCATGCTCATTTTAACCCCATTTATCACTTTTCCATCCGGGTCCACATTTCTCCTCGAGGTCCACAAAGGGTTAGCCTCCTCATCCCCATGTCCACACCTTGGGTCGGACCTGGAACGATGCCCTAGAGGTTGATGCAGCTAAAAAGAAAAGAAAAAGCATAATTTGGCCACTCTCAGCAGGAAATGTACCACAAAATGCAAAAGATGACAAGGACATACAAATTTAGCACGTGAGCAAAAGCTAAACATGAGTTCCACCCATTATTTATGGTCATCACCCTAGTTACTATGGGCCCTAGATGAGCCCCCTCCACGTCAAGGAACCTTTGATAGTCCCAACCGCTAGTAGGCAATGAACTACCCCACCTCAAAGGGGGTATCTATTGCTATATCCCACACATCATGCTCTCATCCCTGGAGCCCCGAGCAATTATGAAGAAAAATCAATCAAAGGCAAAAGGCATATGAAGAATGTGAAAAATCGGTGACCCGATTCCTACTGCAACAAACTGATGATATTTCTCCTATTTGTTAAATTACTTGAACAAATTACTTCTATGGCAAATATTGAAATACATACACTGCAGCCTACACAAAATAAAACACTGCAGAAACTAAATATTGCACTAAAGAAAAATAAACACGCACATATACACTGTTGTTTTTGGACAAATGTCCTCGAAAAAACCCAATGTGGGAAAACCGGTGCAGTGGTTGAGAGTTTTTTTTATTATGCAGTAGTAATCTGAGTACAAATTGTTAGATGCCCAAACTGGCAATCTGATACAAAGAAACACTAACAAGGAGATAGTGAGAAAAATCTCACACTGTCACTAGCGATCTGAATCTGATCTAGGCTCTGGATGGTTGGCCCCATGCTATCTCTGCGTCAGCCTACGCAGATTTGTGTCACAGTCTCTGGACTCTATGTCACCTCCTCCTCTAATCTCCTGCTGGCTGGAACTTCAATCCTCTGGCCCTTTGGTCTCACACCCCGGCTTCTGGCTCTGGATTTTGACTTTCCCAGCTAAATCTCAGACTCCCTTTGAAGCTCTGCGTGGCACTGCGCTACCTCTCTGAACCTCTCTCTGTCTTCTCTGCCTTGCACTACGTGGATCTGGAAAACTCTCCTTCGGCCTACTATCCCTGCCCCTCTCTCACTACTTTGACTTTACTAAGTCACTTCCGGCAACTTACAACTGCTACTCAGGAAATCGATTTCCCAGCAAAATCAAACTACACAAGTGTGTTTTCCAAGTGCCCATCGAACTCCTTATAATCTCTCGTTGGAACACCAACGGCCAAGATTAAAACATAATCAAGGGCTAAGATTAACTGGGAGTTGATCCTCGTCTTCTTCTAGAAGATTCACAGCTGATTTAATTAATAGTAAATACCCTTTAATTAACCAGATTTCCTAAGTTTAGACTTAGAGAACCATTTTAAAAAGTTAATAATTTTAATTAAAGCATCTCTAGGTGGAATTTTCCCAAACAATTCCTGGGTATTGGAGAATGCATATGTTTTAGCCTCTCTGCAAAATCTCGAGGCAAGATCACATCCAATGCTACAAAAATCAACACTCCCTCTTAGCGAGGAATGTGCTCTAGTGCTGCAACCCACTAAAGCATCACTCTGCCTTTGCACCATCTCCTGTTGCGCTGTTGATATTTGGCTCCACTGCCAACCAACTACTATACAACTCTGATATGAGTCGCATCTGTGTTGTTGCCGACCCTACTGAACTGCTACCAACACTGCATCTGTACTGCAACCCATCCGATCTGCTGCTGCTACAACTACAACATTTGCAACGGAAAAGCATCCAAAATATTGAACCAACTGTTGTCAGTTTGATGCATCTGTCGTCCGAGTTCTAACTATTGCTAGCCTCTGCGCTGTCGCTGAAGCCTCTGCGTTGCTGCTGACTCTACTCTATGACAACTGCACTGCTGCCAACTCTGCTCAATCTCAGACCACTACTAGCTACTGCATCTATGTGCCTTGCACCTGATTGCACCAACTGCCACTGGTCCATCCTGCTACTGCTGACTATGGGCTCCCGCAGCAAGGTCTTGATCCAAGAGGTGGGCTCTTCAAGGATCCTTCCCATCTTGTAGTTCTCTGGGGCTACAATTCCAGATCGCCCCACCTCACCCCTGGAGGCATCTCGACAATCATGGCAAACTATTCCTCCAATCTAGAGGATAGCCTATCGATCTCAGCGGGATGCAGCTTGCTGATCTTGCTTCTCCTCCTTGTCCTTCTTTCTGAAAGGACACTGAGTGTTGTAGTGGCCCATCTCACCACACCTGAAGAATTTGATCTTCGAAATATCCTTCTTTTTTTTGTGTTGCTCCTGCTGCCCCTTTGATGCAAGGGCCACGTCCTCCTCTTCCTTCACTTGCTTCATCCCACTGCTGCTACTACCACTGATGGTGGCCTTCACCAGATCATGCCTCATTTCCTCCTGTTGCAGATCAGCCCACACATGTTCCCAATCTAGCAGTTTTTCTCTGCCCAGAATGCTCTGGATGAAAACTTGCCAATCTTCAAAAACGTTATTTAGCGCTAATTGTACAAACTCTGCAGGTTGGGGTGCTGACCCCACTGAAACCAGCTGATCCTGGACATCCTGAAGCCTCATAAGGATGGCGTCTACACACTCCCCTTTCTACATCCTTGTGCATATTAGCTTCTCCTCTAAGTACATCTTACGTTGCTCAGAAGACCCTTCATACAGCGTAGCTAATGCTTCCCACATCTGTCGGGCAATATCCTTGCCAATTATATGGGATACCACATCATCTCGAACTCCATTAAGAATGATCCTCTTAGCTCTCGCCATCTCAGCCTTGCACTTCTTGAACGGATCTGCATCAATGGGTACAGCTACCACACTATCGACATGAGTTTTGAGATCATGCTCATCTAGAAGGCAAGAAATCATGGCCTTCCAGATCACATAGTTGGAGGCCTCGTCCAACCGATCTTGATCTCTCAACCCAGTCGATGCCATCTCTCCTGAAAAAGTCAAACTACTTCCTCTTCTCCTCTGCGTGGTTGTTGCCCAACTATTCGCACTCCCGTCTGGAGTGTGAAATCCTGCACACAGCTATTGCTGCTTTGCTAAGAAAATTTTAACTTCTTTCCTAAAATTCATCTAAGGAAGGAATTCCCTCAGTATGTGCTCTTCTCTTCTTCTGACGCTATTCTGCCAGCAACTGCTGCAAAATAACTGCATCCCAACTGAAGATCTACTCTGCAAGGAAACTGTTGCTACACCCTCTGCCTCTGGTACTCTTCAATTTGGGAAATTCTATTCACTGTCGAATCACTCAAAGAAAAAATTCCTACGAGAAACTAACCCTTCTAGCCAAGGAAATACGCTGCCCCTGAGGGTTTCGATTTGTTGCCTACGCAAAAATTCAAACTTCCTCCTTCCTTTTACGATGAGCTCTCTGGCTTACGATCTGTACTCTGACACCATGTGAAAAATCGGTGACCGGATTCCTACTGCAACAAACTAATTATATTTCTCCTATTTGTTAAATTACTTGAACAAATTACTTGCAGTTTTCTACAGCAAATATTGAAATACATACACTGCAGCCTACACAAAATAAAATACTGCAGAAACTAAATATTGTACTAAAGAGAAATAAACACACACATATACACTGTTGTTTTTGGACAAATGTCCCCACTAAAACCCAATGTGGGAAAACCAGTGCAGCAGCTGAGGGTTTTATTTATTATGCATTAATAATCTGAGTACAAATCATTAGATGCTCAAACTAGGAATCTCATACAAAGAAATACTGACAAGGAAATAGTGAGAAAAATCTCACACTCTCACTGGCGATCCAAATCTGATCCAGGCTCTAGATGGATGGACCCACGTTGCCTCTACGCAACCTTTGTGTCAGCGTACGTAGATCTACATCACAATCTTTGGGCTCTACGTCACCTCCTCTAATCTCCTGTTGGCTGGAACTTCGACCCTTTGGCCCTCCGGGCTCACACCCTGGCTTCTCGCTTTGGATTTCAACTTTCCCAGTTGAATCTCGGACTCCCTCTAAAGCTCTGCATTGCCTCTGTGTGGCACTGCTCTGCATCTATGAACCTCCCTGTCTTCTCTACCTTGCACTCCCCAGATTTGGAAAACTCTCATCCGGTCTACTATCCCTGCCCTTCTCTCACTACTTCGACTTTACTAAGTCACTTCTAGCAACACACAGCTACTACTCAGGAAATCGACTTCCCAGCAAAATCGAACTACACAAGTGTGTTTTCCAAGTGCCCATCGAACTCCTTATAATCTCTTGTTGGAACACCAATGACCAAGATTAAAACATAATCAAGGGCTAAGATTAACTAGGAGTTGATCCTCGTCTTCTTCTAGAAGATTCACACCTGATTTAATTAATACCTTTTAATTAACCAGATTTCCAAAGTTTAGACTTAGGGAACAATTTTAAAAAGTTAATTATTTTAATTAAATCATCTCTAGGCATAATTTTCCCAAACAATTTTTGGGTATTGGAGAATGCATGTGTCTTAACCTCTCTGCAAAATCTTGAGGCAAGATCACATCTGATGCTACAGAAATCAACAAAGAATGGTGGAAAAACAAAGACCAGGATAACTCATGTACCACGATTTGCTCCCTCCTACACTCATATACCCAAGTGTGGGTTTCCTTTATTGTAGCTGCCCTTATACCACGACATGTGGCTTGGAGCCTTCCCCTGATACCCACTCTGTTCCATCGCTATATCACATGCCATCTACCCATTGATGGATGTGTCATGGACATGTCACCCCCTTTAAAGGCTGAAACCACCTAATAGGGTCCTTGGTTAACCCCCTTATTGAGCTTAGAGGCACCTGTACATGCCAAAGCACACTATGGAAGGGCATGCCACCATGAATTGCCCATTTGATTCCATGACTTGTAAGCTCTTTTACTTGATTATTCTAATGATTTGTTGTACTGGAAGGTTAGGGGACACATTGGATCTTATGTAGGATTGTAGGTGGGTTTCCATTTAGGGTTTAGTCTCCCTATAAGCGGTCCAAGCCCCCCAAAGGGCCACATTGGCACTTGTAGGGTGAGCATAGAGAACCATGGGCCTCCCCATAGCAGATAACACTTCATGGATCCCTAGTATCCTTCAGAGATTGCTCATGTTCCACCTTTCATATGAGGACGATGCACCTGGTTCACCATGCCCAATCGACTCCACACTTGCACCATACACTTGGCATATGCTCCAGGGTCTAGATAAGGATGTGTCTCACTGCAAGAGACAAAGGGGGGCTTAAGTCATCATACTAGCCCTTACAGATGGTCTACATGCATTATCAATACACTTGGAGACCCATGAGGATGTCATTGTGCCCCCACACCCACATGGGAGCACCACATGTGACTTGCTTGGAAAACAAGGGGCCAACCCCTTGTCCACTGTTTGGAGCCTTTTCACTCAACTTGACAGATTTGGACTCCATTAGGCCTCCTCAATGGCCCAACAACTCATCATATTCATTATTTTGCCCTCTTGGGAGGTTATTCTTTGTATTATTGAGCTATCTTGGTGGGCTAGTCACCAAATCATGTCATTATTATGTACTATTTTATTATTTGGGGCTAAATTAGGCCAATTAGGCAAATCGAATCCCCTCTAGAGTTGTATAAATATGAGAGGTTCATTCTAACCTCTCATCATCACTTCGATTGGATTAGTATCTCTTACGAGATTTTCGCACTTTTGTTGGGATAAGCTTTTTGGAGTTTCTTGATGCACTGTAATGTTTGGACTTTCGCTATTGTCTTTGGAGCTTCTTTCTAATGCAAAGTTGATGAATGGAGATTGTTAGGCCTCAAATATGCCCATTTTTTCCACCCTACAATACCACTATTCATAACCTAAATTCCTATACTTTTAATTCATTTCATACCATAATTCCACAACTTGCTGCCAAATACACATCTTACACTTTGTAGTTGATTATCATTAGTTTTCTTGACTTTTCTATGATTAGAGATGATTTTGCCATGATTTTCTAATGATGGTTTTGCCAAGTTCATTTACCATAGGGATCCATTGCCAAACTTCTTCATAAAGCAAAATGTTATAAGACTAAGTACAAAATGTAGTACAAAATGTAGTACAGAATGCAAAATTCATGAAGGTAAAAATCTAAAATTTGTGATCAAATGAGGAAGAATATCAGGATTCTGAGAAGCGAGTTTTGTTCAAAATACCCTCATTCAAGTAACCGACAAATCGTTTGGCAAAATTCATCATCACAAAGAAGTTATGGTCGGGGGAGTATAAGTACAGAATCCTTGGGCTTGAAAGAATTCGCGTTAAGTACAGAAAACCTGGGTTTCACTATTTTGGCGATCAGCCATGTGGAGGACCACGATTGGGACAGTTGGTTGCACCTTCTAGAAATATTTTCATTTGATTTGTTCTCCTTACTTGGCTTCAATTTGTTCCTTTACTTTACTTGGCTTCGATCTACTCTTTACTTAATTTGTTGTAATGATTCTCCATCAGTTGAACTCTTTAAAAGGTTGTTGTTTTGTAAGGAGCAAAAGGGCACCATATTCATAATTTTTTGTACGGAGATATACGCTTAGATAACACTGGAGATTGTGGCATACTTCTTATTGATGTTTGAACTGATATTTCATTGAACTTTAATATAATTCTAGTCTCCGCATTTATTTTCCTGTAAGTTCTATGTCTTCTGATTTTTAAAGTACTAAATTAGTTTAAGACTTGGTCTGAAAAGTGGCAAGGGCCCACCACAACCTGGAACTGAGTCCTGTGATCATTGCAGAGTGTAGGAAGCGTGTTTTACTGAAATTCGTAGATTTACATTTCGTTTCAAAGTTGTTCGCTGAATAGATCTCAGATTTACTGTCTTCCATTCTATATTTAAGTTACTTGCTCTGTTTTCTTGAATCTCGAAGGGAATAGCGAATGTATTGTCTTTGAGCCTTTGCGAATAGAGGAACAGTGTTGATTAATATTTCCTATGCATGAATGATTTCATAATCACATTTCCACAATCAAGAGTACTTTGAAGGACGCTTTCCAATTTCAAACAAATTTCGAAAGAAGAGTGATGACTGTGTTTTGAAATTAATCTTTTGATTCGAATCAGATTTTGTCCTTATTATTTAAGATCATGTACGTTTATCAATAACACAAAGTTCTTGTACCATTGTGCTTTGCATGGAATATCCAGAAATAGTAGAGGTAGAATGTTATTCATTGATGTAGGTTGTGTGTTAATATCTTAGGAGTTGTGTGGTGTTTATAGCATAGTTATGAGATTCATTTGAACAGTAGTGTAATCGTTATTTGAATAGATCATAGGTTATTGCTCTTTTTCAGAGGAAGCTCTTTACTTAGAATAAATTGTCTGAGTTTATTTAGAATAGTTTTGAATTAAAAAGCAAGCTTTGTCTTTTGAAGTCTTTTGAATTTGAGTGTGTTGAATCGGGTAGCATAGAAAAATGATTTGAGTTGTCATTTAGTTTCTTTTGAAATCTTAATGAGTAATCTATTGTGAGGATTGGGACGAAGATGGAAAATAGCTCAAAGCTCCAGAACCCTAACCATGGCGGAACCCTAGGTTTACAGGTCACAGAACCGAGTTTTCTGCTAACAGCGAGCTTCACGCGGACATGGTAGCAGGTTTATCGACGCGGGTCTGACCACGGTTTTGTTTTTTAATGGTTTCTGCCCTCTACAGTTGAGCCTACCAGTGGAGTTCTTTTGACGGTTGTGCGGTATTGCCCGTTGTTTTTGGCCTCAACCCCGTTCAACATTACAGCCTGCCTCCCCCTGGTCACAAGGAGGTCAGGTAACGCTATCGGCTAAAATGGTGGAAGAAGACCTCGTGGATTACGAGGAGGACCCCATGCCAGAGCAGGAGATCTGGGCGCACCAATCTGCACTAGATGAGGGCCCCTGGCAGAATAAACAGAGTCGAACGACAGCTGCTGTACAGTCAAAGCTACACTCACCCATTTCCGGCAAGCGCCAGCACACTACTGTCAACATTGCGAACCTTCCCGGTTTGGAATGTCCTCCCCTCTCTCCGGCCACTCTAAATCTTCTCGGCTCCTGTCTTCACACTTCACCCACCTTCAACTCCCCCTTACCAAATCTCCCACATCATCCCCCTCCTCCATCCTCACAACACTCCCTACCTATGCACCCTCCCTCCATCTCCCTGGCACAGGCAGGCCCGTCCAACCCCCCGCGACCTGCACAATCTTACTTCCACCCGGGCTCGTGCAGTCTCAAGCCGCATTCCCCGATTCGCTCTGGTTGTTTCAGCTCTCCTATTCCTAACCCTCGACCCACTCTTTCGGCGCAGCATAGCTCCTCGGAACCTTGCCGAAACCTTCTTAAAGATTACCCTACGGGTAGGCACTCGGATAAACTGAAAAAGGGTCCCGTGTCTCAGAGCAGTGGACACTGATATCAACCTGACGTTTGGAGAAGACGTTCAAATATGGACACGGCGAGGAAAGTTCTGGTTGGTCGTGTTAGAGGTAGGAACTACTCGGTGGAGAGACTACGTCAATGGACAGTGGAGATATAGGGTTCCCTGCTGAAAGAACTTCCTATAATTAGGGTGTTGGCCAGAGGATGGTTTGCCCTCCGCTTTCATAGGGAGGAGTATACGGAATGGATTTTATCGAGATACTGGCATACTGAGCTCGCACCAGTTCTATTGAAGCGATGGGATCCTCTTTTCGATCCAGAGCGTGAACAGCTCAGAGCAGGACCAATCTGGGTTAGACTACCTAGATTACCTATGCAATTTTGGACCCCTCAGGTGTTCAAACGTATTGGAGATGCACTGGGGACTTACCTTGAGCATGATAAGTCCTTCGAAAAAACAAGAATCATGACTATGGCAAGGATATTGGTACACCTTGACACCAGGGCTGGGCTTGAGGAAAAAATTACTCTTCACAGGAGGCACTTCTCACGCAAACAACTTTTGGACTATGAAGGAGTCCCATTTCGCTGCAGGAGGTGCCACAAAGTGGGTCACCTATACAAGGATTGCCCTCTGCACTCTTCGGTGACCACGGAAAACTCGAAGGGGACAAAGCAACAGTACTCTAAAGAACAGCAAAAGGGGGAACAGACACAAGGAGAGGTACCATCCGAAGCTGCGGTGAGCTCTACAAAGAAGGCTGGAAACCGGCGAAAAGCTCCGTCCTCACCTCCTCGGACTCGCTCCAAATTAGCAGCGGAGGCGACTTCTCTGCCAGGGAATGAGTCTTTTCCCATATCCGCTGCTCTTTTTTCAGATGTTATGTTAAATGCTCTGCATACATCTTTGCATCCCCCCTCATCTGCACATTGCTCTATTCCTTCCATCTCCTGTTCCCTAACTCCTCCCCCGCCCACTTTCTCCACCACTCCTACTTCCCTCAGGGAATTTTCCACCCCCCTTCTCATACTTCCTCCCCTTCTGGGCAGGGATCCCATCCATACAACCTCCGTCCCAGAGTACGTACTAAATCCCAGCTTCTTGGATTGGGCCTCTCCCCAGGAAGGACCAAGCTTCTTAAACCAGCCAGAGGGCGCCCATCCAAGCTCAAAACTGCCATCAAGTCAGCGGTGGCAGATGTAGCAAGGGGCCGTCAATCCACCATTAAGAGGGCGCTTAGAGCATGTGAGCCCACTGCCCATGTTTCCCCATGATTTGGCTCTCCTACAACTGCAGGGGATTAGCTAACCCCAAAAAAAGATTGGCTCTCAAAAGGCTGTTAAAAGATTCGTACTGTGACATCCTCTTCCTCCAAGAAACCCTTGGCACTACTGACAACATTACCAAAACCCTACACTCTATTCTCCCGGGCTGGATATTCCAGGGCATGGATGCCGTTGGCAGATCTACCGGTCTTGCAATTGGCATTAATCCAAAAACAGTCAAGCATGTATCCACTTGGGGCGGTATGGGTTTTATTGGGATGGACATATTTGTAGGGGAGCTGGGACTTCAGCTAAAAGTGATCAACATCTACGCCCCTAATCAAAACAGATTGGATTTTTGGCACAATATGTTGGAGCATAATCTTGTTTCAAACACCACTATTATTGGAGGGGATCTAAACTTTTCTTTGGGCATGGAAGAATCATGGGGACATCAAGCACAAATCGACCCTATTTCCGAACAGATGAGTATTCTACTGGATACCTACAAATTAGTTGATGTTCCTATGAACAAGAAACTACCCACCTGGCATAATAGGCGAACGAGAGAGGCTACCCTGGGTCACAGATTGGATCAGTTCTTGATCCATGAAGATTTCATCCGTTACATCCCTCTATATCGACAATGGGTGGGTACTGCGGGTTCATCAGATCATCTCCCCATTTTTCTCCAAATCACCGGCCCATCAAAAAAGTCGCGCTCCCCCTGCAAATTTTTCACTGGGCACCTAAAAGATCCTGACTACATCAACCTGGTGACGGAATTTTGGAGAGCACAACCACCTCTGAGGGAACAGAGGTCGGCTTCGGACTTCTGTAGTTGGTTAAATAAACTCAGGACATTGACAGAAGAGTGGTCAAAGAGGAAGAAGTTGAGAGATGAACAGCATCTTGTTGACATTGAATTACAGATTGCTCAGCAAACGGATGAATAGGGGCTAGGTTTCTCATCGGAGGAGACTAAAACACATCTGGTTACGCTGGAGAACCAAAAGATTAAGATACTACTGGAAAAGGAAGAATAATGGAGATTGAAAAGTAGAGCTATATGGCTTCAAGCGGGAGATGGTAATACAAAATTCTTCCACAATTTTGCTAATGGAAGAAAGGCTACCAACACTATCTGGCAGATGCCCTGTGAGCCCGAGGCTTGGGCCTCTACCCACCCACAGTTAGCCAGATTGGGGATTACACACTTCAAAAGACAATTTACAGCTTTGGCAGCTATCAACCTCCTGGATATCATAAACTTGGTTGGGCACTTTCCAAGGTTTGCAGAACAGGATGTTGCAGAGGATTTAACTCAACCAATCACCTTGGAGGAATGAACTCTTAAGTGGTTCAAGAAAGACAAGAGCCCTAACCCGGATAGCTGGCCGGTGGAGTTCTATTTGGCTTTCCTGGAGTTACTGGGACGGGATCTACTTGCAGTTATTGAAGAAAGCAGAACTACTAGACACATCCATCCCCCCATTAACTTCAGCTACTTGGCCTTGATTCCTAAGACAGATTCGCCAACCTCTTTTAATGATTTCAGGCCTATATCCCTTTGCAATTGTCTGTACAAAATCATCTCTAAAATCATCGCCAATCAAGCCTATTTTATCTAACCACATCTCTCAGGAGCAATTTGCTTTCCTCCACCATAGACATATACAGGATGCCATAGGTACTGCCCAGGAATCCCTCCACTCCATAAAACTCAAAAATCTCAAGGGTCTCACTCTCAAAATTGATCTGTCAAAGGCCTTTGACAAAGTGAATTGGTTGTACATCAAGATGATTATCATCCACCTGGGATTTCCCCCTGCTCTCATCAACTAGATCATGGGCTGTATCTCCTTTGTTTCTTTTGCTATTCTCATTAATGGTTCAGCATCGCCCACCTTCAATATTGATAGAGGAATAAGGCAGGGATGCCCTTTATCACCACTTCTTTTCTTAATAGTCATGGAAGGATTGAGCAGACTCATAGCTACTGAAAAAAGTAGGGGAGGCCTTCAAGGTCTAAAAATTATGGAACAATACTACCTAACACATCTACTTTTTGTAGATGACATATTGGTTTTCTTGAATGGAAGTGTCCGAGACACGACTTCATTGAATGAGATTCTGATACTTTTCTGCAGAGCCATGGGAATGGAGGTCAACAGAGAAAAATCCACCATCTCTCTATTTGAATGTACCCTACAGGAATCTCAGTTAGCCACTCAAAATTTTCCCTTTCAAGCAACTGATTTGATGGAGGGATTGAAATATTTGGGCTTCAGACTAAAACCTGATGGTTATAAGATTGCTAACTGGACTTGGCTCATCACAAAAGTGGAGAAGAGAATAAACTGTTGGTGTCATAGATTCCTCTCTAGGGCAGGCCGACTTACTCTTATCAAAACAGTCCTCGAAGCCACCCCGGTATACTGGATGTCGCTCGCCTGGATTCCAAGAGGGATTCTTCATAGAATACAACAAATTTGTTGTAAATTCCTTTGGAATGGAAGAAAGGAGGGCAAACCTTTTCCCTGGGTAAAATGGACCAAAATTGCTACTCCTAAGAAGTGGGGAGGCTGGGGACTTAAATTACTTCCGGCTTTTGCTCAAGCCTTGGCAGCCAAACAGAGTTGGCTTTTACTAAAACAAAATAGTCTTTGGGCTGAGGTAATTCTTCACAAGTACATCTGGCCGTTGACCATCATAGATTGGATTAGAAGCCCAACTTGGAACAAGAAGGGCATTTCGGTGATTTGGAGAGCCATACTAAATTCTATTTCTATCATCAAGGATGGCTTACTATGGAAAATTGGCAATGGAGACTCTGTCCGAATTGGCATCGATCCTTGGACAGGCAATGGTAACTCCCATATACTACCTGTTGGACTGATACAGCACCTAAACAACAGGGGCATAAAGTTTCTGGGACAGATTGGAGATTAGCAAAATACTACATTCCATACACAAGCCTGGCTGACTGAGCCGCACTAGCACATACCAAATGAATGGACTAGAATTTGGCAAATCTACCTTCACGCACTTACAGAAACACATGTTAGATTACGGAATATAGAGGACGAACTTATTTGGGCTCACTCGAAAGCTGGGCAATACACACCGAAACAAGGGTATGACATAATTATATCAGACAAAAAACCGGAGATCTTAAGAAGCTGGTGGGATACCTTATGGAAATTAAAAGCTCCTCCACGTACCAGACTGTTGATGTGGAACATATTAGAAGATAAGATCCCCACCGGATCCTATCTAAAAAGAAGGGCTTTCTTGGGTCCTACCTGGTGTGTACTTTGTCTCCAAGAAGAAGAATCGACTCAGCATCTATTCCTTACTTGCTCCACTACTACGAGTATATGGTCTCAAGTCCTACTATCTCTTAATATGAATATGAACTGGCAGGGGATCGATATAACTACGGCTTGGGAAAACTGGTGGAGTACTTTGGCTGTGGCAAAACTAAGGAACCTTCCACTCCTCGTCTCATGGTACATTTGGCTCAAGAGAAATAACAAAATCTTTGAAGATAAATTGGTAAACTGGAATCTACTCCCCCCACAAATTTGTGCTGCATATGAAGAACTTCCAAACGATGACAGACAAAAGAGACCTAGAATTATACAACAGGAACAGATAAATAGATCAATCTCATGGGCCTATTATGACGGTGCTGCCCAACAGCATGGCTGTGGAGGTGGCACTTGCCTCTACCTTTCTGAAGCACACTTCTTCCAGATCTGTATGGGACTGGGACCAGGCACAAACAATCATGCTGAATTCATAACACTCTGCCATTTGCTATACTTTGCTATTCTGAAACAATGCCGAAATATACAAATATATGGAGATTCAAAGATAGTGACTGATTGGTTTAACAATACAGCTATTTGCTCTGCTTACTCTTTGAGAACTATTATGGAAGAAATTGTTTTTTTCAAAACATTCTTTGATCAGATTTTTGTTTCTCACATCTACAGGGAAAGAAATGAAACTGCGGACAGGCTATCGAAAGAAGCGACGCATCGTCCTCTAGGAGAGTGGATGATCGTCGAACATACACCGGCAGGTATCTATCAATATTTTCACAAACCATATATAGATGAGGGACTACAGAGGGGCAACAACCTCTAATTTTCACAGCTTTTTGGTTCTGAACTTTTATTGAATTTTGCTCTGTATATAACAGAATAGTGAATATGGATGGACAACCCCTGCGTGGGTGATTTTTGGTTTTATACATAGCTTTTATTTTGCAACAGAATAGCACACCCTTTGGGTTTCTTTGTATATATTTGTTTTGGACAGTGGTCAAATAGCCACGCTTACAGCATATGCCTTCGGGCATCCACAGCATGTAATTTCTATTTATGAAATTATGAATTTTCTTTACGGAGAAAAGAAAAAAAATGTTTCTTTTGAAATCTTTCAAAATTAAATGTGTGAACTAGATAGAATAGAAGAATCAGTTTGAGTTATCATCGGGTTTCCTTTGATTTATAGTATATCGGGAATAAGCTTATCAGGTTATTGTTAGTTTGGTTTGAAAAAATCAGTGGTGATAACTATTTGTTTTAGTTCTGAATGAGTTCTTGAGTTAAATAAGTCATAGTTAAAATAGAATAGGGATTTGAATTTTGAATGAGGTAGATTAGATTATAGTAAAATAAGTTTCTTCACTTCAGCTTTTCTGGATGAGATCATTAGATATAGGAATTGGGTATGTCGTACTTCATTATGTGCTTCATGATGTTAGTTTAGGTTAGATGCTCTAATCATGTGTTACCTGCACTTGTGCCTCGGAGCTTACGAGAGTCGGATTGATATTAAAGGTTGGTGAATTTTTAGCAATATAATTTCCCTAACATTTTGGCGTCATTGTCAAGGAGGTGCTAAAGGGATAGGAGTGTAGTTGTTGTGTGGTGACGATTTTGCAGGACAATCAAAGGGCGGAGAGTGTACGGTAAGACATGAGTGAAGAGCCACGCATCCACTATGGTGGGGTTGCTCCAATGTTTGGTTGTCCAAGTAAGCGAGGAGTTAAAAGTTTGGTGAGTTTTATTGCAATTAGTAGTTTTAATTCATTTAGATTAAAATTTCAAGCTCTTTAAAGATAAAACATTTTTGGGGTGCTGTAAGAACCCTCCGGTACTAATCCATGTTGCGAGACAGGGATCATCAACCAATAGGAGAAATTCATGAATGATTGAAAGCTTGAAGAATGTCCCTCGAAGTAATTTTTCAAATCCTAGCAGTAGCTGGGATATCTGCCTCTCAAGAAGAATTCATCCTGACCACGTTCAGAAAATTATCTATCTCTCCACAGCCAGAAAAGGATTTGGAAGTCTCCCTTGATTACTCTTGCCTACCTACCAAGGAGATCGAGAAATCATGTACCAAATCCGATGAGGAGCATCCTGCTGAACCTAAAATTGAGGAACTTTCACCTTGCCCATCAGCAAGCGTTGTATGCATTTTGGAGACCAATTATCCAAGTTTGCCTGGCATGACCAAGGAGGACTTTCAGAATGGTCCAAATGAAGAAATGGGCCAATACCACCAGGGTTATATTAAGCATTGGTTTCATATCACGATCCAGTCAAAGTACCAATCTCATCTTCAAATCCTTTTTGTATAACATCTTTCAAAATTGCTGATTTTTCATGCTCATGTACCTTCTAAAGTTTATATGTTAAATTTGGGCATGAATATATCTTTGTACCTGATCCGCACATGGCTTCGTTCGAAGTTCTCTTTTACTTGAAGGAGGACGTCTCTTCTCTAGTAGAGTAGGAAAGTTAGTATTTTAAAAAATAAATAAATGAAAATAGTACAGGGAAAAATGAAGGGGAGCGGGATGCCTCTGACGTGGCCACAGGACGGAAGTAGGCGCGCACGCATCGCCGAACTAGCAAAAGATTAGGGTAAAAACATTTTACTGCAGCTAACCGCGGTATTTGTTGCAACAATTACAATCCTCCCGACAACAATCGACATCTGGCTCCTGCACTCACGGTCAACTGTCTCTCCGGCGGTCTCGATGGTGGTTCCCGACATCATGGACAGTATGGATTTTGAGGAGGTAGACTACTCCCTGGACTCGTATTACGGGCAGTCTATCTTTCATAGCCCTAACCCTAACCATTCCAGCTCTAAATTTCTATCGCCCTCGGTTCCGATTTACCCTTCCTCTGCTTCGGTCGTCACTCTGCCTAGTTATTCTTCATCCCCATTACAATTTGGCTCACTCTCCCTTGAATCCTCGGGCCTTGAATACCCTCCGCTATCCCCTGGGACCCTAAACCTGCTCACGGCTATATCTCCTCCATCGCCAACATTCGATCCGATCCCTTCGATCATTCCCCTGCCTCCATCTTGTTCTGATACCCTAATTTTGTCAAACCCTAGCACCCTCCCCTCAGGCAGCTTCGAAACACCCGTGATTAGGGTCAAAGCAGCGGCACCGCAGACTCAAGAAGGCACAAATCCATTGCTAGGACACCCATCTGCTCCGCGAACTAGGAAGAGAAAAGTAAAGTGTGTGAAATCTTCCACAAAGGATCTCACTATCATATTTGGAGAGGACATTTCGATGCGAGAAGTAGTGGACAAGGCCAATACGGTACTAGTTGGGCATGTCAGAGGAAGGGCATACTCAGCGGCAAGATTAATAAGCCGGGTCAAGGAAATTTGGGGCAGCACTCTTCAAGAGCTACCAGAGGTTCAGAATCTAGCAAGGGGATGGTTCGCGCTGCATTTCTCCAAGGCGGACTACACAAAGCTAGTTCTTGCGAAATACTGGCACAATGAGATGGCGTCGGTCCTTCTCAAACGTTGGAATCCATTATTTGACCCAGAACGGGAGCAAATAGGCGCGGCCCCATATGGGTTAGATTACCAGGGTTACCTCTACAGTATTGGTCTGAAGCAGTCTTTGTAAGGAATGGGAAAGCCCTTGGTACATATTTGGATTACGACGACACCTATGTGCAGTCCAAGAATAGATCGATGGCTAGAATTCTGGTATATTTAGATATGAGGGAGGGCCTGGAAGAGAAAATTACACTAAAATGGCGGCATTACACCAGAGTCCAGATACTGGACTATGAGGGCGTTCATTTTCGATTTAGGAGGTGCCACGAGGTAGGGCATATCTACAAATATTGTCCTATGCTCATGAAATCCGCTGACCCTCATAGCTCACCAACTCCTCAAAAGGGCAAAGCAATAGTGAATCAGGCTAGCGCCCCGGTATCAGCTCACAGAGCACATGATCGAGGCGAATCTTCCAAATCAGTGGATGAGCAACACAAAACGCCATCGCCTCCAATGACCCGTCCTAGAGCTGCTGCTACTGCAGAGGCCGCAAGAAAAGCGGGTACATCTCTCCTTTCTCCCCCTATCTCAAATATTACCTCTGTCTCATTTGCTTGCAGTGCATCATTAGATACTTCATCTGCATTGTATATGTCACCCGCTATTCCTTGTGTGATCTCCCTGCCCCCTCCCCTCATCTCCACCACCTCCCCATCCCTTCTTCCCCCCCTCCCTCCCCCCTACCACCGGTCATGGACCATCCTGCTTTGCCCCATTCATACAACATTCGCTCCCGCTTCATCCCGGACACCAGCTACCAGACTGGCCTAGGTCTCACCTTCCCTAGGCCGATCACTCAAGCGACTCGGGGCCGTAAATCTAATCTCTCAAAAGCTATTCTGAAGGTCGGGGCAGAAGTAGTCTCTGCCAAACAAGCCACTCTTGAAGGGGTTCTTAGAGCAATGAACACCCCTGGGAGTGTTCCACCATGAAATGCCTCTCCTTCAATTGCAGAGGCATGGCTAGTGCCTCCAAAAAACTAGCCCTGCGGAGGTTATTTGATATTGAACCTATGGATATTATCATGCTACAAGAAACCCTGGGAAATGTTGAGTCCATCAATCAAACCCTAGCAACCATTAAACCTGGTTGGCAATTCCTCTCTCTGGATACAATGGGTAGATCTGGGGGAATAGCCATCGGATATGATCCTCACTCCATAAATGTATCAGCCTCTTGGGGAGGAGTGGGATTCATTGGATTGGACTTATTCTCGGCCAATCTAGGTATGACAATCAGGGTTATCAATGTGTATGGACCCTGTCAGCGAAGAGATGAATTTTGGCAGCATTTCCTTAATACTAAAATCATAGCTATTGATCAGGTGATTATTGGGGGTGATCTTAACTTCTCCCTAGGCTTTGGGGAATCTTGGGGATCACAAGCACAAGTTGACCCTATGTCAAATTTCTTCAGGGACATTCTGGATCAGCACAACCTCACAGATGTCCCAATGAACAAGCCCTTGCCCACTTGGAGAAACTGAAGAGTTGGGGATGCAGCTCTAGCTAGAAGGCTCGATCGCTTCTTGATTAAAGTGCCTTTGCTTCAGCTGCTAAATAGATACAGACAATGGGTAGGGTTTGGAGGGATATCAGACCACTCTCCTATTTATTTGGAAATCCTTGGACCTGAAGCCAAACCAAAGCCTCCTTTCAAATTTAATCATGTTTGGCTCCAAGATCCGAGATATACCAAGTTGGTCTCAGATTATTGGACATCCCATCCCATCTCTAGTCACAGATCTGCGGCTGAAGGATTCTGCCACAACCAATCTTAACTAAAACCCTTATCCATCAACTGGGCAATGGAGAAAAAATTGAAGGATGATTAGGCCATATCAGCTATCGACGCTGAGCTGAACAAGCTTTTGGATGACAGCAACAAGGGTTTTGCATTTGCAAATGAGAAATCTCATCTTATTGAGCTCGAAAAAAAGAGAGATAAGATCCTGAAGTAAAGAGAAGAAACATGGAGATTGAAGAGAAGAACAATCTGGTTACAAGCAGGCGACGATAACACAAAGTTCTTTCAGAACTTTGCTAAAGGAAGGAAGATAGCTATTACAATCTGGAAAATGCCTCTTCCAGACGGCGTTGTGGCTGACACTTTTAAAAAGCCATCTCTTTTAGGCACCTCACACTTTCAAAATCTATACAAATCCCCACAAGAGGCCAATCTAGCTAATATCATCCAAGTGGTAGGCTACTTCCCTGGATTTGTAGGGAAGGAGGAAGCGCATGATCTCAATTCACCTGTAACACTTGCGGAACTTGAGGGGACTTTTAAGTGGTCCAAAAAAGACAAAAGCCCGGGACCAGATGGGTGGACTATTGAGTTCTATCTAGCTTTCTACGATCTTTTGGCACATGACCTTCTCCAGGTTGTGGAGGAATGTCGGACTACAGGCAAATTGTACAATGCCATAAATTCCACTTTTGTCACCCTCATCCCCAAATCTGATTCCCCATCATCCTTCAATGACTTTCGTCCCATCTCACTCTGCAACTGCCACTATAAAATTATCTCCAAGATCATTGCAAATCATATAAGACCTATTCTCTCTCATCACATCTTACCTGAATAGTTTGCCTTCCTAGAAGACCGTCAGATCCATGAAGCCATTGGCACTGCACAAGAAGCTATTCACACAATTCGATCCAAGAAACTAAAGGGGATCATCCTCAAGATTGATTTGGCAAAAGCATTTGACCGGGTTAGCTAGCTTTATATCAAAATGCTTCTTATCCACCTGGGATTCCCGCACTTATTCACCACCTGGATCATGGCCTGCATCTCCTCGCCATCCTTCAGTATCCTTATTAATGGCTCTGCCTCTCCTTGTTTTCACGCTAAAAGGGGACTCAGACAAGGATCCCACTATCCCCCCTCCTCTTCCTGATTATCATGGAAGGTCTCAGTCGATTAATCAATCATGAAAAGCAAAGTGGCAGATTATTCGAGCTGAAGATCAATGATCAATGCTACCGCACTCATCTCCTTTTTGTGGACGATGTTCTAATATTTCTGGATGGCAGCATTCGTAACTCGATAGCTTTCGATAAGATCCTAGCCATCTTCTCTAGGGCCATTGGTATGCTGGCAAATCATGCGAAATCTACAATTACTCTGGCTCACACATCCGCATAGGAATCCAACTTTGCAACACAGCATTTCCCTTATAGCACCCATCCTCTTGATCAGGGCTTCAAATATTTAGGTTTCTGGATCAAGCCCCTGAGCCAAAAGATTGCAGATTGGATCTGGTTGTTAATCAAATTAGAGAAAAGAATTACAAACTGGTGCCACCACTTCTTGTCCAGAGCTGGAAGGCTAGTGCTTATCAAATCAGTCTTGGAAGCTACCCCGGTATTCTGGAATGGCATTGGCATGGATTCCCAGAAGTGCACTGGCTCGTCTCCAACAGATTTGTTGCAGATATCTGTGGAATGGCTGTCAGGACAAAAGAGTTTTTGCATGGGTAAGCTGGAACAAGATTGCATTGCCCAAGAAATGGGGAGGGTGGGGACTCAAAGATCTAACCCTATTTGCACAAGCATTGGCTGCAAAAATGGGTTGGACCCTCCTTACCAAACAGAATCTATGGACATCTGTCTCTTATCATAAATACATATGGCCACACCAAATAATGGAGTGGATAAGGATGCCAAATGGACAAGGATAGGCATTTCCCCGGTTTGGAAAGCACTTTTCCACTCTCCCTCTCATTCGTAATCACCTCGCATGGAGGATATATGCAAACACAAAAGTGCGCATTGGCCTGGATCCCTGGACAAGGGGTGGAGGCAGATGCCAACTCCCAAGAGAGCTCATCCTACACTTGAACCAACGAGACATCAGGGTGATTGCTCAAATCGCAGATCAGGACAATTCCACTATATTCACACAAGCATGGAAATCAGCATCTCAGCTTAACCTCCGACCTCAATGGCATCATACTTGGAACAATTATACATCCACATTAATTGAGTCACACATCCTTATAAAGGAGGGACCGTATGAACTCATGTGGTGCATGGCAGAATCCAGAATCTACTCACCAAAGGATGGTTATCTGAGTCTACTACAAAACAGAAACCCTGAACACATGCATAGCTGGTGGCAGAGTATATGGAAACTGAAATCCCCTCCCCAAACCAGACTCTTCTTCTAGTGCATTCTCTATAACAAAGTTCCTACAGGGGACTCTCTCACTCACAGATCCATTTATGGACCTCATTGGTGCATTTCGTGTAAACAAAACACAGAATCGATTGAGCACCTGTTCCTTAATTGCGATACAACAAAACATATATGGGAATCTGTAGCTACTGAGATTCGGTACATTGGCGAATGGAAAGGGGACAACATCTTAGCAGCATGGGAAGCCTGGAACAGCTCGCACGCAGGAACGAATCTTCCATGTCTACCCTTGATTATCTGCTGGGCTATTTGGCTAGCACAGAACAAAATGACATTTGAGGACAGTGTGATCAGGTGGCAGAACATTACAGCAAAAATTGTCTCCTCTTACCTTGAACTGCCAGAATATACTCCATCGCGACCGCACAGACCTCTTGCTCCTGATCCGATCAACCATTCCACTCCATGGGCTTTCTTTGATGGAGCAGCCCAACAACATGGATGTGGGGGTGGTTTCCTTCTTTACCTCACTGATCATCATTACTTCAGAGCCAAACTGGGCTTGGGTGAAGGAACGAATAATTTTGTTGAACTGATCACTCTTCATCATCTATTACATTTTGCACTTAGCCCTGATTGTAGAGATATTCAGATTTTTGAAGATTCCTAAACAATTATAAATTGGTTCAACAATATCACAAGTTGCCATGCATACACACTTATAAACATTCTAAATGAAGTGAAGCATTACAAATCACATTTTAACTACATTATTTGTCATCATTTTAACTCCATTATTTGTCATCATATTTACAAGGAACATAACGACAGTGTTGATGGCCTTTCCAAGGAGGCCACTCTACTACCAAGAGGGCAATGGATAATTCATGAGCAAAGGGGTACTACACAGTACCAATACTATCATAGACCATACATAGATCAGATATATCATCAGGTGGATGGCACCTAATTTTTTATGATTTCTGGTTATATATGATGATGTATATACTATAGTTTTATTTATGCACATCACCCTGCGAGGTGTATATATTTCAGAGCACAGTTTATGAACTTATATCCAGCGTGGTGACTTTTGTTGATATTCTGGACTTACTCCAAAAATACAAGTAATGCATATGCTGTCAAGCATATACTATATGTAATTTTTCAATATTAATGAAAGATTACGATTGTTCCTTGGGAAAAAAAAAAAAAAAAGTAAAGAGAAAAATAAGTCCTTATGTGAAAACCAACTTGTCTAGCGCAACTGGACAAGGACTTTGCTTGAAAACCAGGTAACTATGAAAAATTTAAAATAGAAATCCCACTATAGTGATTAATATTATTTCTTCTACTTATTATCTCATAAATAAGTTATTCACAGTGTTCTTACGACAAATATTGAAATAAATTCTACTGTAGCCTTCACAATTAAAATATTGCAGAAAGTAAATGCAAATGAAAATATTAGCACAAATACAATCACAATGACAGTTATTTTTAGACAATCGTCCCCGAAAAAACCCAATGTGGGAAAACCGATGCAGCAGATGAGGGTTTCTTTATTATTCTTCAACAAAATCTCATGTACAAGTTACAAACAGCAAAACAGAAGTGAGAAAATTTACAGACGCTTCTTGACAAATCTTTGATCCAGGAGAAGTACTCCTCTTCCCTCACTAGCCTAGCGTCAAACTACCCACGCAATCCCCACATCAACCTACCTCTATGCTGCCTATTTCTGCGTCAACCTGCCTCTGCATTGTCTCTCCCTGCTCTATGTCTTGTTGCCTTGTACTCTCAAAGGATGTTGATGCCCTCTCTTCCTTTCTCATCTGCAACTCTCCCTTTGCTTCAATTTTCTCTTGCTAAACTTTGACCAGTGAAAAAATCGATCTTACTCGGGTAACTGAGTATCTGCCTCTGGTGTGTTCTCCAAGTGCCCATCAAGCCTCCTCTTATAATCCTCTCATTGATCAATCAACGGCCCAAATTAGATCCTTATCAATGGCTAGGATCATATTGACTTGATCTCTCCCTTCTTCTAGAAGTTTCAACCACAGTTTCCTAAGTTTAGACTTAGGGTCCCATTAAAAATAGTTAATTATTTTAATAAAACTGTCTCTGGGTGGAATTTCCGCAAACGATTTCTAGGTATTGGAGAATGCATGTGTCTAAGCCTCCCTGCAAAATTTGAGACTTAGAGCACATCTAATGCTACCAAAAATCAACACTCCCTATTAGCGAGGAATGTGCCTTAGCAATGCCTCCCACTGAAGCATCACCATGTTCTGTAACACCTCCCTCTGAGCCTGATAATGTCTAACATCGTGCCCACCAACTACTGAGAAAATGTTGCATTTGTACTGTTGCTGACCCTGCCACTGTAAACATTGCATCCGTACTGCAACTCCCTCTGTCACTGTAACTGAGAAATCACTTGTTTCTGCTACTGAAACGGATTCTCTACCATACCCATCTGTTCTCTGAACTGAATGAACTTAGCTCTTCCTAGAGCCTTTGTGAGTATGCCTGCTACCTGATCTCCTATGGGCACATACTGTAGTTGTACTGCCCCACACTGAACACAGTCTCTGATAAAGTGACATCTGATATCAATGTGTTTCAACTGATCATGAAATACTAGATTCTCAAAGAGTTTGATACAACTTTGATTATCACAGTAAACCCTAGTCGCTTCCATCCTTTTTTTGAATAAGCTCACAAGCATTTTTCTAAGCCATATAGCTTCGCACGTAGCTATGTTGGCTGCCATATATTCTACTTCTGTTGAGCTCAGAGTTACCGACTTCTGCTTCCTGCTGCACCAAGATATCATCCCTGATCCAACACTGAAGCAGTACCCCGAGGTACTTTTTCGGTCTACTGAACTACCTACCCAATCTACATCTGTGAACCCATTCAATCTAACATCCTCCCCTCGGGAGTATTTCTACCCATATCTGATTGTTCCACGCACATACCTGAGAATGTGTCTAGTTGCTGCCCAATGCACCCTTTTTGGTTCCACCATGAACTGACTAAGAGTGTTGACAGTAAATCAAATGTCTGCCCTAGTGTTGACCAGATACATGAGCGACTCAATCAGTTGTCTGTACAAGGTGGGGTCCACTTCCTTGTCTCTTGATGCATCTATTTTCTTCTAGTTGTTGATCATGGGAGTAGCCATGGGTTGACAATCCTGCATTCTAAATCTCTTCAGAATCTCTGTAGCATATCTTCCTTGTCCAAGGAAGATCTCCCCATTCTTCTGCCAAACTTCCAACCATAGAAAATAATGCATCAACCCCATGTCCTTCATGTCGAATTCAACTTCAAGATTCTTCTTGCAATCGTGTATGAGCCTGGATGACCCTGTTAAAAACAAGTTATCCACATATAATACTAGAATAAGTGGCTCATTCTCTATCATTAAGTAGTAGAGATTGGGATCAACATCACTTTTGACAGATCCCAACTGCGGCAAGTAACTACCAGTCCGACCATACCATGCTCTAGGTGCTTGTTTGAGCCCATACAGGGCTTTCTTAAGTTTGCAAACATGAGTTCTCTTTTCAGGAGTTTCGAAGCCTTCGGGTTGTTCTATATACACCTCCTCTTCTATCACCCCGTTTAAGAATATTGTCTTGACATCCATCTAGTGAATCTCCCATCCCATTTGAGCTGCTAGGGATATAACGGATCTAATAGAGGTGTATTGAGCAACTGGAGCGAAGGACTCTTCATAGTCTGTTCCTTCTTTCTGAGCGTACCCCTTTGCCATGAACCTAGCCTTGTACTTCTCTATACTACCATCTGCAGCATACTTGATCTTGTAGATCCACCATGAGCATACAACTGATCTATCGTCTGGTCTAGGTATTACTTACCAAACATTATAAGTCATGATAGAGTTGTACTCTTCTACCATGGCATCCACCCACACTTGGTGTTGAACGGCTTCCTGAAAACTAGAGGGTTTTTCAACCTAAGCTACCAATGCCTGGTATCTATCAGGTTGTCTACGCTGCCTTTTCTCGGTTTTAGGAACTCCAACAAACTCCTTTGCGCCCCTCAGTGTCTGTTGTACTTCTCTCTTGCTTCCACCACTGGTTGGGGAGGCTCAATCAACTCCTCCTAATCCTATTGTTCCATCTGCTAAGAACTATCTGGATTTCCTCCTTCTAAGGAAATACTAGTACTGGTCACTATACTCGATCCAGGTGTTTGTCCTCCTTGCTACCCCTGCTGCTCCTGGACTAGTGGAACATCTCCTAATTGATCTTCTGCAAACATCTCTCGAGATTTCCTGAAAGCTCTATCCTCCATGAACTTTGCATCCCGTCTCACTACAATCTTCTTGCTGCTAGGAATGTAGATTCAATAGGCCTATGAGGTTTCACTATATCCTACGAGATACCCATTATCTGCAATCTCATCCAATTTACTATGTTGCTCGTCTAGAATGTGACAATATGCCACGCTTCTGAATATCCTGGATGACTGACTTCCGACTTCTTCCTTGTGAAGACTCCTTTGGGCGTTTTCTTCCCCAATGCTTTATGAGGAGTTCTATTCTCGATATACATCATTGTGTTGCAAGCTTCTGCCCATAAATACTTAGGTAGATCCAGATCATACAACATAGCTTTGGCTGCCCCAACAATAGTTCTATTTTTCCGCTCTGATACTCCATTCTGCTCCGGATTATATGGAATTGTCCACTCTCTTTTGATGCCCTACTTTGCGCAGAAATCTGTGAAATCTCTGTCTGTATATTCTCCACCATTGTCTGAACACAATAACTTTATCTTTTTCCCTGTCATATTTTCACGAGAGCCTTAAACTCTCTAAATCGATCAAAGACCTCATCCTTGGTCTTTAAGAAATAGATCCAAGTTTTTCTAGAGTGATCATCAATAAAAGTGATGAAGTATTCGCCACCACTAAGAGCTCTTGTGGACATTGGACCACAGATATTTGAGTGTATCAATCCCAATACACATTCTGCTCTATTGTTACTTCTGGAAAAATCTGCTTTAGCGTACTTCCCTAACATGCCTCCTTGGCATAAGTCATCATGCTCGCTACTAAGGGTCGGTACTCCTATAACAGACTCTCTGAGCATTCTCAGTGCTCCATGGTGTAAGTGTCCCATTCGCCTGTGCCATAATTCATTTCATTCCTTTTCACCATTATAGTTGTTGCTTATCAATGCCGTTGGTGACTCAAGTTGTAACTTATACAATTTGTTGCTTCGAATCCCAATATGTCTCTTCTTCTTCCAGCTTGGATGCTTGACGTATACTTTCTTTTCTATTAAGTATACATCATATCCCTTTTCCTGTAATTGGGACATTGAAATCAAGTTCATTCCTAATCCTCGCACATGCAGAACATTGGTGGCTCGAAAGCTGGTCCCTGCTTCTGTCTGAAATGCTATGGTGCCTCTCCCTACTAGAGTACATTTCGTTCTATTTCCCATAGTAATCTTGAAGTCCATTTGTTCTTCTTCATAGCTCAAGAAATGTTCTCGTACTCCAGTCATATGAGTTGAAGCCCCGTTATCAATGTACCAAACATATGTTGACGTTGAATTTGTTAGGCATGCAAATTCTTCTTCTAATTGTGAAAATTCTATCACTGCAGCAACTGATTTACTTTTCCTACTTATTCCTCAATAAGTTATTTATGAAATTACTTCAATAAACATTAAAATAAATACTGTTGCAGATATCACACCGTAAAATAGTGATCCAAATTGGATCCTAAAACACTCTCTAATTTTTCATGAACTCTTCAAAATTATGCCAAAGGCTACAAGTCTTATAAAGATCAAGCTATCAGAGGTATCCTCGTAATAGTTGCAATTGGTGATTAGCACGGAGCAATGAGGACCGTCGATCAAGGCGCAGACCGTCGGCCCATGGTAACGCGCGCTATCGCAAATTAGCAAAACTAGAGGTCATTTCAACAAACGGGGGTCATTTCCGATATGCTATTAGCGACATCGCAAGGCAAACCCCTCAAAGAGGGAAGGGCCACAAGCCCCCGGACCTGAAAAATCATAAAATGCAACGGATATCGTTTCGATTCCGTCAAAAGCGGGGTCCCACAAAAACTGACAGGATATCGAAAGGGCTTCGAGCGATAAGCGGTTTCAACCGAGTCCTGCCCGATGCCATACAATGGTTGCCACGCGTCTGGCAAAAGAGAGAGAAAACCGCTCACATCGGACGGATAAACATCATGTTACTTATCCGCCCAATATGGACGATGACCATAGGACTTGGAGGCTCCAGATCAACGGCGGAGACGTGTTCTAATGGATGACCAGATTTGACGAGGTTAACAGGCAGAGTTGTATAAGATTTGAAGTCTGATATGGACAATGCGTTGGCGGAAGGTCGTGTTTCGCAGGTATTCTTGGAGTTGACGGAAAAAACAGTCGTTTCGAATATGTCCAAGAGAACTGACACTCATCCGTTATGAAATAGGTGGCCACCTCCCTGTGAGGCGTTATACAGTGATGATTACGCAGAACAGAGGGATTCAAACGGACAGAGGCAAGGGAACCGGAAAGCCGAGAAGCGGAAACGAACACTCAGAAAAAAGATTGGCTTTAAAGCCACGAACTAACAGAGAGAGAAGCAGGCAAGTTAAGAAAAGCTAAGAGCAGAGAGAAGAAGTCGAGCTGATCTATAGAAGAAAAGGCAGCATCGAGCAAAAGTCAAGACAGAGACAGAGAGAGTCAGAGAGTCTGTGTGCTCCAGAGAAGGCTTGAGAGGTTTAAGCGCACTCCTCTATAATGCCTGTCCTGTATGAGTCTCAGATTGGGTTCATAACTTCATACTACTGTGACTAATAGAGGTTGAGAGTCAGTAAGGAGAGTCTGTGTACTCCAAAGACTTGGGGAATCCAAGTACAGTGTTGTTGATTTATATCTGTATGTGAGACTCAAATTGAGCTCACTGTTGTAAAAACTCTGCTTTGAAAACATAATAGAGAGGCCACCACTGAAAGCTGGACCAAGAGATGTAACCCCGGAGTGTTGGGTGAACTCCTTATTAAACTACTTGTGTTTATATGTTTGCCTGTTATGTTTTCTTTAATTGCTTTAGTGCCTATGTATTTCACAATCTTATCAATCCGTTGCATAAAATAACATAGGCACATCCATGCACATTAGTCTGTAATACCTTATTGATTGTCTTAGATCAATTCCAGATCAAGTGGTATCAGAGCTCTAGGTTGCTAAGGTTAGAGTTAGACAAGCATGTGCTGGATTATTTTGTTGAATGCTAACTAGATCAAAGTTTAAATTAGGAAAATGAGAGTTGGCTAAAGCTAACCCAGAAATTGGAAGAGTCAATCCTAAGAGGAAAATGTCAGAAGAAAGTCCCTTGGAATCAGACTCCTAGTTCATGGGCAGTTTCATGACCATGAGAGCCATGGTAGAAGAAATGCATAGAGAATTTAAGAAAGGTAGAGGTGAAGAGTCATCAACCTCCAAACAAGATAAAGGAGTAGAAGAACCTCTTCTAGTTGCCCACCCAGAAGGCAAAGGAAAAGAAGAGAAGCCCTCTCCACCATCTCCCCCATCATCACCTTCACCACCATCTTCTTCCCACAAAGAAAGCCCTGAAAAGAAAAAGAAGAAACCTTCTTTGATTAAATTAGATGTGAAGTTTGATTTTCCAGTTTATGACGGAGAATTGAATGCAGAAAAGCTAGATAACTGGATTAGACATATTGATGTATATTCAGAGTGCAGAACGTCGATTCAGAAAGGAGAAAGATTCAACTGGCTAGCCTACGCCTTGGAGGCACCGCCCTGGTATGGTGGGAAGGCAGGACAGAAGCTGATTTGAAGAAGCATGGTAAAATTCTTTCTACCTGGAATGAATTTGTTTCTGCAATTAAAAAACAATTCTATCCACTAGCTTATACGCAACAAGCTATGATGAGTTGGCAAACTCTTCGCCAATTGAAAGGGAAAAGTACACAAAGTCACACTCAAGAATTTAGAAAAAGAGCTTTGATTCTAGGCATTTCTTTAGACTCACCTGAAACTTTGTTGAAGTATATAGGTGGTCTACATAGTTATTTGAGACATACCATTCTCATGTTTAATCCCACTAGCATAGATGAGGTATCTATTCAGGCTACACATCTAGACGCTAGAGGCAAGAATGTGAACTCAGAAGTTGGGGGATCATCAAAACCCACTGCAAGCAAGAGCAAGGAAAAGAGAAAGCAGAAATGGAAAGAGGGGAAGACAAATGCTGTACAAAAGACCAAACCTTCATGCACTCACTAAAAGAAGGATGGACATGATGATGAACACTACTGGATTCTGCATCCGGAGCTAAAACCCAAGAAGTACAATGGCAAAAAGAAGAAGATTGTTGCAGCTATTCAGAAGGATTTGGGGTCAGACTCAGGAGATGAAACAACAATCACAGCCACAAGTATAAAAGGTTGTCCGCTTTAGAGAATGCAGAAATCAAGAAGCAGGTACAGGAGTTGCTCGAGAAAGGGTTCATAAGACCTAGCACATCGCCATGTGGGTCTCCGATTGTCTTGGTGAGAAAGAAAGATGGCTCATGGAGAATGTGCATTGATTATTGAGCACTGAATAAGATAACGATCAAAAATCGTTATCCCCTTCCTCACACAGATGATCTATTAGACCAGTTGAAAGAAGTTGTTTACTTTTCCAAGTTAGACTTGCATAGTGGCTACCATCAAGTCAGAGTTGCAGAGCAAGATGCATGGAAGACTGCTTTCAAAACAAAGCAGGGATTGTATGAGTGGTTGGTTATGCCTTTTGGATAACTAATGCTCCTGCTACTTTCATAAGAGTAATGAATGATGTACTCAGGCCTTTTATTGATGATTTTGTCATTGTATATTTAGACGACATTCTTATATTTAGTAAAACATGGGAAGGACATTTGAAGCATGTAAAACAGACTCTAGATGTTTTGAAAAGATAAAATCTTTATGTTAAGCTATGAAAATGTGAATTTGGCAAAACATCTTTGAATTATTTGGGTCATATTGTAGGGGGTGGTGAATTGAAGATAGATC